>VXBJ01001264.1:203146-322282 GCA_013400055.1 Nycticryphes semicollaris
CCCCCCAAAAAAAAAAAAAAACCACAAAAAACCAAAAAACCAAACCCAAACGTAACCAAACTTCAACAAATATTTTTGTTTGAGTGGGAGATTTCTTGCCCCTGGTGATTTTCCATCACACCCGAGACCAGCCCAAGCAGTGTGTGATCAGTGACAGGCAGACACAGTGGTTGTGGACAATGGGGCCAATTTTGCTTCCAGGCAACCCCAGTGACTTCATTGTCTGGTCTATCTGATGATAGGGTATAAGATGGTAGAATGACTCATCAAGAAAAAAAAAAAAAAAAATAGAAAAAAAGCAAAGGCAGCCAAGTAAAAACACAAGGCTGCCTCCTAAGGCTGATTTTAATAGCAAGACATCAAGAGAGCTCAAAGATGAGCCAGACATCTCTGCAGAATAGGCTTCAGCAAAGAGCTATGATTCTGTGATCCACCATGTGGACCTAGGGATCCTCTGGTTTTGTTCCTTATTTCGGGTGAGGTGAGTGGGGTTTTTTGGCTTTTAATAAAGGCAGGCTCTTCTGCCTTGCTCCCAATGAGCCAGTTACTCCTTCATCTGAGCACACAGACCAAGAAAGGGGAACTGAAGTTAGCCCCCCTTTTGTTTACTAACTAGGAGCAAGAGCAACTCTTCATCATCCCTGTATTTGTTAGATACAAACTTTTAAAAATGTTCCTTCAACACATGAGTCTATTACATTATTGCTTCGTTCTCAGAAGCACAGAAGGCCACAGCCAATGTCAGGATGCTTCGTGCAATGCACTCTACAAACCCCTGCTGAGAAAGAGTCCCAGTTCCTAAAGCATTGAAAGAGATCCATGGGTGAGGAGGAGAGGAATGAAGTGGCTAGCAGCCCTGCAATGAGCAAGGCATTTAAATTCATGGTGCTCCAAGTCTCCCGCCTGCGAAACTGGGTTCCGCTCCTCTCCCTCTGTGGCCGTACAGGGCAGCTGGGAAGAGCAGCCCAGCAGACACTATTCTGCCACCTCTGGAATCATTTCAAAGTGTCTTTAGCCAGGGCTGGCTAGGAGTTGTCTGGTCACTAGAATCAGCAGAAAACCTAGGGAGAACAGCTGCAATATTTGTCCTGGTGACTGGGAAAAATTTTCAAAGTTACACTTTCTCAGCTCATCCCATTCCATCTATTTACTCAGCTCATGAAGATTTGAAGGAACATGAGAAAAAGGCTCAAAAATTCACTGAAAAAAAAAAAAAAGTCAGACCAATTAAGTGACAGGAGAGCCATTACCACAACACAAAAAAAATTCCTTGTGGGTATTTGGACTGATACTAATTAATTTTTCAGTTTCTGAAAAATGTTCCCAAGCTAAAAGTTTGTAGTGTCACATCCAGCCCACTTAAAATTTTTACAGCACCTGTGTAAAATCCTCAGTATAAAGGATTTTAATGGGATTAGGAGTTAGAATGTAGACAACACTTCAGAGATCGACACTGGAACACACGGAGTCTCACTGTTTGGGGAGTCATGCTCTAATGTACTAGACGCTTGAGAACGTACTGCTGGTATTTGGGAGTTATGTAGATAATGTTCTGATTGCGGCTCGAAGCCTGTAATAACAAGCCATATGTTCGCCTTTTCTGAAAATTTATTCTTTATTAATTCTATCAATAGTTACCCTACGAATTCTATGGCAAAAAGCATATAATCTGTTCCTACGGCATTTTAGTAAATTTTGGTTTACTTTAAAGGTCAGATAATACTGAAAGGTCTCTTCAGGGTATTTCTTATCGTGACTCTATTGGATAGATCTCCAGACTACATTCCCTTTATTATTTTGTGCATCAGTAGTTGATACACAAATCTGTCCTGGTTTAACTTGAATGAAAATTTGCTTCTACAGAATCGTTCTCAAAAGAGAAAAATATAATTTACGGAATCCTCACCTCATGCCAACCCCAAACCCTATCAGTTGGTTTTAAATGGTAAAACTCAATTACTGAAGTTGGGAGGCCAGTGTCTGTTGCAGCTGGCTTTCAAATGCAGACAGGAATCACACTAAAGGAGGAGGATCTATCACAACATCCGAAAGCCCAAGCACCTGAACTTGCTTTGGAAATACTGCCATCTTCAACTGGAAGGCTGTATGCAGCACTTGTGGACATGAAATTGCTATAGCACATGCAGAAGATTTTTCTACATCTCCTTCCAAGCAATCAATTTAAGTAGAGATAAGGCCTAGTTAAGTAGTTTGAAATATCTCATCCTAAAACCAGAAGTCTACTACAGTCAATTTGAATCTCAGTTCCTTCAATTTAGGAAAAACAACCCAACCAAATCAAAATGCAGCACTCTGTGATAATCTCTCTGTAATCATCAAGGACACTTACTGTTCGAAAAATCCTGCATAACCAAATTAATTATCCATGTAGGACAGAAACCCAATGTTCTCAGTGCAGTATAAGACAATGCTTAACAACTAATAATAGTTATTACTGAGTCTTATGCACCACTGCACTTTCTAATACTGCCTTGAAGTGAAAAGGACAAGACGTGATAAGAAAAGCTGTTCTGAGGCTACTGCCCTCTCTAATGGAATCCCCCAGAAGTCTCAGACAAAACCTTGCTTTAGGGATGTTTGCTATTTGTTCCTCAGTAAATTAATTTAAAATTGGTTTCAGATAAGTAACCCCCAACATAACCTGGCCCATGCAGTATGCAGTGTGCCACTGAAGACTGCATCAGTTTCCACATTTCAGATAACCCCTCATTCCAAATCTCCAAGGACAAGGATAGTGAGACACCATGAGAGAATTACAGCTTTGTGCATTAGCTATTCCAATTACTTTATAATCCCCATGTCATTTGAGCATACACAGGTTATTTTTGCTAAAATGGTACCTAATTACTGTATGTTACAGCATAACCAACATTACAGGAGTTTGTGAACAACCAGAACACTCATGGTAAAAAACAGATAAAAAATTAGAACTGAGAATTTGGAGACTCAACTTTCTTTCCAAGCTGGTGGCTACTAGAAACAGAGCATTCCTCAAGAAGTTGGGGGGAGGGGAGGGAGAGAGGAGAAAAAGAAAAACATATCAGAGCCTTTTGGATGAAGACTTGAATTCAGAAGGGAGTAGCTCCTTCCTCCTTTCCAGATATAAAGGAAGTGAAATAGCTCCATTCCAAATGAAGGAATTGGGACAAAGATTTTAATTACAGCCACTGTGCCAGGCCAAGTGATCTGCTGGTCAGCTGTTTGACAATTCCCCATTTGCAAACACTAACGCATACACCACCACTGTGAATCCAGTTCCAATATCCACACAAACTCAGTCTCCTGAAGGACTTCTTTCCCCTCCCTCATTCATAGCAGAAAGAGTTGCAGAAGTCTCCTTTAATTGGTAGGCACTAACATCCTAAAAATTAAAGATGCAGTGCGGTAAAATATAAACAGCAAGAAGGCAGTGTTTTAGCCCCAGTAAAACACATAGAAAAAGGGGGGAGGAAGTGAGGAAGTAGTCATGCTTAACCCCACTTTTTCAGTGAAAAATAAATAATCAAGTCACAGATTAAGGGATCTGGTCAGACTGAGCTTGAAACCAATGACCTCCTCAGTCACCTCTGAATACAAGGCAGGCAATTGTCCACTCAAACTTTTCCCCCCAATGCCCATCTAATTAGGTCTGCCTCTGTCCAGTAAAGGAAAAAATATATTTTGAAAATTAAATTGAGATTTTCACTCAGATATCCCTTAATAAAAAGGAGGGGCTGTAGGTAGCGTATCATACAGTATCACTGTAAGAATTACTGTGACAGCCAGGTATCAACAGACAAAATTTCATTATTTGCAGAACAGCACAGAAATTTTATTCTGCCTTTGTGAGAAAACTAAAATCCTCTCAAAGTACTCAGGAAGCACCAAACCCAAACACCTCTGTTCTGTTAGCACAGATGTTTGGTGACTGAACTATCCAGCACCATTTAGTAGAAAGCAAATTGCAGGTCTGTTGTAAAATCTGTATCGCCATCATGTAAAACCATCAGATACACTCAGTGATTTAGGCTCCAACAGGGACCATCTTGTACTTGGTTCCAAGCCATACCATGTCTTCGGTCCTGTGGGTCCTACAGAGCAGGTTCTTTAACCCTGAGGTTAAAAGAGTTACAGGCGGCAGAGAGAGTGCGATCCCACAGCAACAGCAAGACATCAGTGGGACCCTGCAGTGGTCCCTGGAGATGGTGGGGACACATCACCGCAGAAGGAGCAGAAAGACAGGGACAGTGACAAGTGGGGAGTGCAAGTGGTAGAGATGGAAATCCAAACAGCTAGGCGTTTGGCAGCTCACAGGAAGAGAGTGCAGATTAGCATCAAGGTCAAATAAACATCATAAAACATTGCTTAAGCTGTCAATTAAAAAACAAACAAGCTCATCATAATTATACAAAATAACAATTATCTGCTGGGTGTTAATTAGATACATTTTATCAGAGCTGCTGTCACAGAATGGAGAGTAAAACTGGTCAAAGATTATTTTTTTTAATTGTAATGATTTCATAACTGTTTTTGTTCTTCCTTCAGATGAGGCTAACATCTTCTTTACCCTGGGTATATAATTAACTGGACTTTTAAGATATTTAAAAATTTCAAAATAAAATTATCAAACCATATAACTGAGACTACAGAAGAAAAGCATGTGTAAAGAAAGATCTAAAATTGTAAGAGATATTTTAATTTCAAAATATAAATAAATATATAACTTTTCCCTATACAGTTTCAAAAAATAAAGTGTTCCATTTTAATTTTAAATTAAATAAGAATTTCAACCCACTCTAAACGATAATTTAGGACTAAAATGCCTGAAAGATTATCTTGAGTAATGCAGTGGCAGATCTGGCCCATTACTGGAGGCACTTTCCCAAAGGGCTCCTCACTGCATGAGTTTGGCTTTGGTCAGGGTCCTCAACGCACCTGAGGAAGAGGATGCTTCCAGAGTCCTGGAGTAACAAAGGCTGTAGCCTCCCAGTATCCACCCCTCTCCTTGAGAACAAGGATGTGAAACTGTCCACAGACACACAAGGATCGACTAAATGCTGGAAAACCCAGAGTTTTGCTCAAAGTCCAATTACTGAAGTACCATGAGAAATAATGACAACTGAGAAAGAGGAAGAACGTTACAGCCATGTGCTTGGCCCCACTGCCCTTCTGTCACAGCAGCCTCTCTCCACACTCTGTTCCTTTCCATCCTCACTGTTTATCTGTCCAGGTGACAGCTGCCTTAACGGATCACTTGCTGCAAGAGAAAAATGTCCAATATTTATTCAATCAATTGAAATATCTAAACTTTCAGACTTCAGGGCAGAGACCTTTTGTTCTCTATTTGTGTATCACCAAACACATAACAGGAACTTCCTGACACTATTACAGTTAACAGCAGCAATAAAAAGGAGGGTTAGTAGGCCAGCAGAACTACCACTTAAATTCGGGATTTATTCATTATAAAGATAACCAACATTTATTTCATAACATGGAGCGCTTAGTATAATTAGTATTGGTTTTAGCAGAAAAAATACAAGATTTTTTTTGAGAACAGTGGCATGAAGTTTTACCACACACAGCCTAAAATAGTGTGAGAAAGGAACTGACTTCAGCTTGAATAATAGTCATTAAATCAAAACACTGGAAAATGCATTCCTTGTAAGAACGTGGCCACTGGAGGTTTGCCCGGCTCCGAACAAAGAGGAGCCGTTCACGGCTGTAGCGACAGGCTGGGGGTACGCGCTCATCACAGCAAACACGGGGGGGCCAGGGACTGGTGTGAAAAGGGTTCCAGGTTGCCCTCATCCCTGTATTTGGTTACAGCATTTCTCCAGAGTTCTCATATCATCTCAACCTAAGGTACTGGAACAGCTTTATGCTGAAAAAATTTAAGAATTAAGAACTTCCAGAGTTACATATGCATGAAACCGTACATCCACTCACAGACTATTTCAAGTAATACAAAGTCTTTTCATGGCAAAAAGAGTTGTGGACATATTCCAAGAAATACTCCTCAAATAGAGTGACAGAGTTCAACGTGACTCATGTGTGCAGGTAATTGGTATTATTAACACAAACAGAAAGTTTGAGTTCACTACTGGCAAGCAGTATAAAAATCAAGTCTGTTTTCTATGAACACTGAAAAGGAATTACAAGAAAGGCAAACTGAACAAAGTTAAATATTTAATATATACATGTATATTTAATTGCCATCTAACAATACCTCATTCATAGCTTACGCAACCCAAATGAAGCACGGGTTGAAAACATTTACTCGTTTCACAAGTTAGACATTATAATACAATGCCCTTTTTTCCTTTCTTCCTACATTAAATTTCTGTGTTATTGGTGAGTAGTAGCTACAGCTGATACTTGGGTGAAGAGATGAGACCTTAACTCTGGAGTTAAGCAAACTCGGAAGAACTGGATAAGGACTTGGGAGACTAAGTCCTTTGAACTGTGCATAGCCAGGCCCAAAGCTTCAGTGAAGCTGATGGCATGATCCAAAGACCACTGAAGCAATAAAAACCTTTCTCTGGTGGGATATTGAGAGGTTTTGCATCAGCAAGATCAGCAGCAGTCAGACATTTGATTAAAAAAATAGTCTAGAAAGCAGATAGCAGAGGAGGGAATACAATAAACAGCCAGTCAGCAGGGCCTGTTAACTTTTCAGAATCTTTAGAAGTTTGATTTAAGACAGAAGAATTGTTTCTGTGCACTTGGGCTTCTTGCCAAAGGTGCTTTTCAGGGAGACATCTGAGATAAGAGGAGGCATCTATGACAAGTCACCCTTATCAGTTCTAGGATGCATGATTGCAAACATTCATTTACACAAGATGCCACCAAGAATGAAGTCACAGTGGCATTCATTGACAGTTCTGCCTCCCTTCCTCTGACCTGGGAACTTCTGGTGATCCAAGTCTTCCAAAAGAGTGATAATTTCTAAACACAAAGTGCTTTTTAAAGTAGCAGATACGTGACCTGGAATTCAGACACCAATTTCCTTACTGTGTATCTTTTGATGACAAGTAAACAAATACAGAAGAAAGGCAGATGCCGGAGAGATGCAAGTGAGGGAATCCCTCACCTGGGGCCACCTAAAAGCGCCTGTATGCCTATTTGCCTGTATCACTCCTATCCCAGAGATGCGAGTGTTGTGAAGAGCTAAACAGGAGTTATCTGATCTATGCTCAAGTGTGATAATTAAAAACAAAAAAAAAAACCACCTAGATTTTGCCTTCTCTATTAGAGCTTCCTGAATACTACCAAGAACTAATTCTTGGAATAAAAGTGAACATTTGTTCACATTTGCCATTTTTTCCCCCCTTTCACTAATAAATTGTCTGAGTACTTTAATTTTTTGTTATATTTTAGGAATATTGACAGAAAATTCAAATCATGCAAATATTTCTACATCATGTAAGTATTTCTCCAACTCTTCTCCTCATTTTCCTCATTATGTTTGCTTCAGGAAAAATTTGTCTTATTGTCTTCACGACTTTTTCTCTATTTCTTCATAAAAGCTACAATTAAGCAGTCATATAATAATAATAATAATAATAATAACGAAAATCCCCTCACACAGCTAAGATAGCCAACTGAAAAATCATGACCCAGGCAAATGTGAAGGGCTCCTGACCAGCCCAGTGGTTCAAGTATATTTGCATGAAGCACACACCAAACAACACAGCAGAGGCAAAACTAAGAAAATTCAGTTGTGGGAAATCCAAAAGCAGAAAAGGGATAAAGCGCTTGAATAAACGATTTAATATATCCAGTTCATCCAGTTTTGCTCTTTCTCCCCTATCCAGAACCAAGGCCCACTCAGATATTCTGACTATAAAACGTCCTTTACAGTTATTTTGAACAAGTCTGCCAGAGTTAAAGGACCACAAAACATTTTACATACTAGATGTTTAGTGTTTCAGGGTTTTTCCTTCCCTGCCAAAAGCATTATCAAAAAGCATTTCAGTGATGGTTCAGCAGCACATACACAGCGCACGGTCAGTGTGGTTGGCGTGCAGAAGTCAAAGCAGGCAGAAAGCTCCACACCTCTCCCCATCACACCGTGGTCCCGGGAATACAAGTGTTCAGTGTGTAGAATCCAGAGGATATTTACATGTCAAGTTGTAACTGCCCTGCAAATGCTTTTTCCTCTCTCCAAAGCATAAAATAGCCACCCCAAAGCATAATGCAGACTATACAGTTTAAATAAATACATTTATAAAGTGTATATATTTATTTTGTAATGCAAAGGAAGAAAAAACAAAGGCATCAAAGAGAGTATGTTTTTAAGCGTTATCCTAAAAATGAACCACCAAGACAATAATAAATGCAATCTTTATATCTACACTGAGAAACAGATGAGTTTCTGAACATTAGCACATGTACTGTGGAATGTGGATTTTAACAGGATATAGTTGCAAAAAGGATAGGTCATTTTAAGTCTATACAGGAGACCTTCTGGCTCATAGTCTGGAGGCAAAGTAATGCATGTGAGGTTTAAAAAGATTTCGATTCAGCCCTTCCATTCTCCCCCACCTCTGGTGGCTGTTGGTTTCCTAGGAAGCAGAAACAACAAGCTTGTGTGTGCTGCTACAAAACTTAAGAGATTTCAAGAATTAAATCATGAATTTTCTGAACTCAACTCCCAAGACTACATCTAAAAAACCTAGCAACACCCATTGCTTCAGAGATGGATTCAAGGCGCAGAATTTGTATTTGAGTCATTTCCAAAAGGCACATCTGAGGCATTCACTGCTTTGGGCCTGATTTCAGTCAGCTCCTCCACCGGCATATGAGCACCTCTGAACTATGCACCTCAGTACAACTATTTTCTGACAGAAAAAGGCAGATTTCATTATAGAATTTTGTACAACCTCATGACTTGTTTCTTGTCCTGAGTCAGTCAACGTTGGTCCAAAAGCCAGAGACATTTTCTGAATTGTGGCCAAACATCCTTCCCACGGGAGAAGGAAAAAGAGGGGTTTCTTATCACTTGCTGGGGTGAATTACAGGAGTTATGTGACTACATGGGGGAATGTCTCTCTGAACAAGACCCACTTTCTCCATTCCTCCTGAAGGCACAAAGACATACAAGAGCATATTTCTTTGTGCAGCTGCCAAGTAGTGGAAATTTATCACCATAATTAAAGAAACAAATTGCCAAAACCCAAATATTATTTGCAGAAGGATTCCTCTGTCTTCTGTTAGAATTCTGTTTACATTTCAAATTAATAGAAAAAATGAGAGTATAGATTTGAAAAAGCCCTAGGCCAACTATTAGGAGAGACAGTGGAGTTCTGAACTTTCTCCTCCAAAACACACCTGAAAGAAAGACTTTCTGCTATCTCAGCATGTTGACATTATTTAAATTCCTGTCTTACTGAAATAGAGCCAAAGTCGAAGCCCTAGCCTCCAGAAAATAAACTCTTGTTTAATAATGTGATGGGTAAATGTATCCAGGAAATGTCACAAAATAAATTTGAGCTAAATTAAAGAAAACTGAATTCCTTATGTCAGATGCCTCTAATTTTGGCAGTTTGGGATAACAAAAGAAAGCACTTAGAAATGAAACTGCCTATTTAGCAATACAGCTATAAAGAAGAAGTAACACATTTCCAAATCTGTAACAGACTAACAACAGAAGACCTGGGTCTCTGACTGCACTGTACACAAATCTCTCAGTGCTTCAGGCAGAAGCACATCATTTCTCTCTATTTCCAATGTGACCAGTTCAGGAATACAGGTTCAGGAGGGCTACGCACCAGAGAATGCTAGAGCTTGCCCTCAGCCCTGCTGTACTGTGCCAGGTACTCTTGCCAGTCCTTGACTTTCCTGCAAACCATCTGCTAAAAGAAGAGGATGTCAGGACAGAAGACTCACCAGCACCAGACGTGGGGAGATATAGTTCACAGAAGCCATTAAAACAACAGTAGACATGGTTCTTCATTAATGGTATGTGTGGAGAATTGGCAGTCAGGGCTATTGATAAACAGCCTGGTAAAATACAACAGATTAATAAAATATATGGGGAAAACAGGAGCATTTAATATGAAGGAAGGGTAATTTGGGGTCAGAGAAAAACATGGAAGACAGACTGCTGTGTTTTTCTCTGTGATAACCAAACTTCTCCTCCTCCTCGCTTACTTCCCTAAGTCCCTGGCTCACCCTGTCCCTGTTCCCCAGCAGAACTGCCTTTTGTTGGCTGGGTGGCCCCAGTGCACGTTTACTCTGGCTCTCAGCAGCGCTGCCTGGCACAAGGGGCAGGACTTACCAGTGGCCACCTGAGCCCATCCCCTCTCACTGATGATCTCCCACACTCCCTCAGCCTCTGCAGATGCAAGCTGAAATAAGGAAACAATTATCTTTGCACCTGGCTGAGTCTTTAAGATCTTGTTAAGAGATCAATGACCAACCACAAAAATATGCCAAATAGGGGCCAAGAATATTTAAGAGATTATATATAAAATTTTGCTAAGTCTTTTAAGTACAGCTAACGTTTTTGCCTGGTTCTATCTGGATATGATAAGGAAGCCTACTCATGTGCCATTCTAACCTTAGTCACTACTCTGGAGTGGGGCTTCATTTCTATACAGCACCAGACACTTCTCTGATTACCAAGCCACATGCCCCTGTGAGTAAGCCGCACTTTGCAATACATTTTGGGTGGGGGTGAAAAAAAAATATCTGTCAAATGAAAAGATAAGTGGGAACTTAAAAGACTACTTATCCTTTGAAACAAGCCAGGGTAAAAGAAGATCTCTCAGCCAAGCTTTGCCCCTCTGGAGATTTAAAGAATGTGCTGTTTGTGTTATTTAATACACTGAATTGCCCATTTTCTAAAGAGTAATGCGATTTCAAGCCATTTCCCCACTCGCTGCTTTCCTCTAATCTCTTTTTCTGAGCCTCCATTCTTAATCCCGCTCTGGGAGCACATTGGTGATGCTGAATGCTAATGAGATAGTACCTACTGCAGCTCTGGACCAGCAGGACCTAACTCCATCCCTTCAGGAGCCACCAGTGACAGGTACTTCATCAGGCACTACAGATCCTGGCTGTGCAGCTGCTGACAACTCCGTCAGTGGCCAATCTGCATCCCCCCAGCTCCTCAAATGAGGGGTTTTCTGCATCAGTTCCTTAGGCACAGCCATACGCACGGTGAGGAAGATGCAAACAGTATAATGCCAACAGCAGATGACAGAACAGTCTTTCCAGCGGATTACTCCGAGAGCAGAGGGGAAAAAATAGTATCTCTAAAGTAGCATCAGCTTCCCCTTACAAACAACTCAATTACAGGCAGATGCTCTGCTCTCCTCTAGCACCCTCCATCTGTTAGGGGACTTAAAGAAATGTTTTCACAACAGTCTTCAAGAAAGGAAATATCACCTTCTTCAAATAGATCAGGATCATACAGAATAGAACAAAGACTAAAGAAAAACACCCAGATTATGCTTGTTCAAGCACTGGAGGAGTTCTTGGAAGTATGAGATAGTTCCACATAATATAATCACAAAGCATCACATGAGGTAAAGGAGGGGATGGGAAAGTCTCACTGCTTCCCACAGAAAACCCCACAGTAATAAGCCTGGGGAAGGAGTTTTCCCAGAATACTTCTTCCCACATCACTTATTTGAGAGGGTGGGACATCAACCCTCAAAATATGCAGCTTGACCTGACATACTTGTTTCTGCATAGTGAGCCTCAGACAGACAAGGCAGCTGCCTGCTAAAGGCAGCCTGTTACTGCCATGCAATTCCTAAAGTTTATTTGGAGTGTCTTCTTAGCCAACTATCTCCATACCAATCTCCCAGTGTCTTGCTACAGGAGGAGAATTGGAGCAAGGGAACTTTCCAAAGGCAGAATGAAACCCTAAAGTCCAATTAGTAGAAGACGTTGCACACCCCATGCGGTTTCTCCTCTGTGGGAAAAGAGGAATGCAGCCTGCCTTGTGCCCCAAAAGTAGAGTCCTCAAGGCCATGTAATCTCGAGTGTTTATCCTGTATTTCACACTACCTGATACCCCTCCCAGTACATAGATCACTGACTCTCTGTGCCTCAGTTTACTCCTTGTCACCTTAACAAGCTACAATAAAGCAACATCAGAATGGAAACAGTAGACCCCATTCAGACTTAAAAAGCATTATTAATTTTTCTGAACTTTCTGTAAAGTTTTGCAGTTACCCAAGGTAGGTCACAAAACTCCAAGCAATTGAGTAATGATACCTGTAAATACTACACTGTTATGTACTAAATCAGCATAACCCTTCATGGCTTGTATGTCTTGAGCCGAAGAGGACTGCAGTACCCTAGTGAAACACGAGGGAAGAAGAGGTAGAGACATCAAACAAATCCAACTTATTCTCAAATATAACTAATCTCATTATGATGGAAAATTTCTGGAGCCACTTGTTTTTTTACTCCTTATTGGGAGCCTTATAAGAACCAGAAACTTTAAGAACAAAGGGAGCATTAATATGAATGAATGATTTTTAAGAGCCCAGCCAAGTGCTTAAGAGAAGGCTGCAGCTTTAGCCTCCAGAGAAATAACCTTCAAATCACAATTTGACAAACAATATCAAAAACTATCAGAGAAGCAAGCGATCTTGCTGACTGCAGTGTTTTCATTCCCTTCTCAGCAGTGTGACCTCATCACAGCCGCACTTGCACAGAATCCTATTACTGCTGCCTCAGCTGCAGAGCTGTGAGACAAAGGAAGGTTACAGACATCACTCCCCTCTCTGCCTTGCTAATCAATAATTTTTATCCAATTTCTTTGCTTCAAGATACAGGAAAACAAGGTGCTGCATTTGAAATGGAGGGCTGGGAATAACTGAGCTTTGTGGGAATCAATACAAAATAGAATAGCTGACAATGTCATGCTGCCTGAAACACTATGAAGACAGATTTGAAGTTCCTCTAATTATCTAGATGTTTGTATTTTTAAGCACCAACTTAGCATCTGCAGAAAAAAACTGGCTTTATTTAATAGTCATTGTGGTTTCACAACTTTTTGTGCTATTTGTTAGTCTGCTCAATTTCCTTATATTTCTAATTTGGATGGAAGTTTCCTTTTTGGGGTCAACCCAGGGCTCAGCATGAGGCAGCTCTGCTACCTCACTGCATTTAGATAGTTATTTACACACATCAACATCACAGGCTGAACCTAGGCTAGCAGGAATCAACACAGCCCAGCTGATTGGCAGCAGTTATTGCAGTGGACATACCTTTTTTACATTCCTCTAAATGTCTGGTAACTTTTAATAACCTCACATTATAGAGTTTCCTTAAATTAGCTAATAAGAGACACAAAAGCCTAGCACTACTTAAACTAGAACCAGCAGGGTCAAGAAGTCTCCTAGTCCTCAGAAGTATCCCACAGACCCAACACAGAACAGTGCAAGAAATCAGAGTTAAAAGATGTAAAATCATCTTCAGCTGTACTCCATCAAGAAATGCAAGCATCAATATTAAGCATACTCTGCCTCTTCCCAAACACTGACAGGCTTCTCTACACTAAAGCACATAGGAGAGGATAGAAAGGGGGGGCAGCTCAGCTCAGCCCACTCCACTTGCCTTTGCACCACTCTGGAGAATCTTTCACCAAGGCACCAGCAGAAACCCACTCCTTTCACCCATCTGCAGCTCTTGTAGTGTTCCTGTGGGAGGTTGTTCATTCCCTGCAGCTGGTGGGCCTCTGCACTCAGAGCAGGCAGCTGTGTGCTGCATTCTCCCTGCGCCTGAGGGGCAACGAACACCTTCCTGCAGCCCCTTAGCCAAACCAACCTGTACTTCTCCATGTCCCTTTCTTTGTCCAATGTGTGACATCCCAGTTACAAAGGAGGCAGAAGGGACATTGGAGTAGAACACATCATCTGGTTTCTGCTCAGCAAAGCCCCTCCTTCAACTTCCAAGTACGGGACTTCAAGGTCAAAAAGACAGGCACTTCCCAAGTGCCTGCAGTTTTCCTGCTCAATGTGTGTGACAGTCGCTGAGGCCAAGAAGCCAAGCACCTATACCACACAAGAGCTAGTCTGGGATTCTAAACTGAGCCATTCCTTTACTTGCTTCCCCTAAAATCCAGTAGGTTTTCTCAGCATGAGCTGCCATACTGCAGTCCAATCAGTGCTTTCTGTTAAATACAGGGGCAGGAGCCTCCTTCATATTATCACTTCACTGTTAGCATGGTCAGGATGTGGATCCAGCTTCCTTCTTTGCTTGGAGGGATTCAAATCCACTTCCCTGGACAACTCCCCCACTCTGAGGCGAGGACCTCTCCCCTGCGCTGCTGCAGAAAAGGAACCCTTTCCAGATTCCCCCTTGCACTAAAGAGGATAGCACAAGTCCTGCTGTCTTGTAAGGGGGAGTGGAGTGGGGGGAAAGCAGGTGACTAGAGCACATACCTTTAAAAGAGTGCTCCAGAGAGCTAATCCCACAGGGAAAGAAAAATGAGCCTGGAGTGCTGAGCGAGGGGCTGGGGGGATCTACAGCTGAAGGCAGAGCCTTCTCTTTCCCAGGGGCTGCTTCAAGCAGCGTCCCCCAGCCCCCATCCAGCTCTCGCCCGGCTGTGGGTCCTGCCAAAGGACTTGGTGTCTGGGCATCCACATCATATTCGAGTCTTGGTCTGAGCTGGGCTTAGCGTTCCTTCCAGCTCGCACTGCTGTGGGAATAACGTTATCTTAGGCTACGGCTGAAGAAATTGTGAAATCAAGTGAATGTGAAATTTCTTCTGCTGCAGAAAGTAGCTCTTGCATATGAACTGTAACTGCTTCACAGCTGAAGCTTCTCAGCTACAGTAAAACATTATTTTTCAGTAAACCATAAGATTTAATTTTTGTATAATTATGTGTAATTAATATGGTTAGCGTACAGCATCTATAACCTCCCAAAAATGTAATGCAAGCACCAGCTACTCTGTGATGCCACTTCAGCTGGAAATCTTATTTTGGAATGCTGTGAGTTTGGTCTAGAAGAGGTTGTTTTAATTTAAGAATTTAGCTATCACAATTTCTAAACCTCATTCAGAAGTATGGACTTGCTGCGGTTTAATGGATAAGCCATTTTTTCTGGAATGAACTTTGGTATATCTTCCAGTAGCCAGTTTTTTAAACAAAAGTGTAATTTTAATGCAATGGGCAACCTCTCACTTGTTAGACAGTAGTAATTTTTCTTATTCTTACCTTCTTTGTGGACTACAGAATTGCTTGCAAGGTTGGAAGCTGGATGCTGTAAAGAGCAGATAGGTAACATCTTGTCAACACCTGTAGATACTTAAAGGGTGAGTGTCAGGAGGATGGGGCCAGTCTTTTTCAGTAGCACCCAGTGACAGGAGGAAATGGGCACAAACTTGTACATAAGAAGTTCCATCTAAGCATGAGCAGGAACTTCTTCACTTTGAGGGCAGCAGAGCCCTGGACCAGGCTGCCCAGAGAGGTGGTGCAGTCTCTGTCTCTGGAGACATTCAGAACCTGCCTGGACACGGTCCTGAGGGACCTGCTCTAGGAGGACCTGCTCTGGCAGGGGGTTGGACTAGATGATCTCCAGAGGTCCCTTCCAATCCCATAGCGTTCTGTGATTCTGTAACCACTACCTAGTCCAAGTCTGAGCTGCAATAAAGGCAAGAACTGCTTTATAACAGACCTTTGTGCAGTTGCTTGGCTGATGTTCTAATGCCAGCCTGGCAGGAAGAATAGCTGCTCAGTGTGGAAAACTACCAATGAAGCAATTCTTATTTTCTAGACAAACACTAAATTCAATTTAAATTTGGTAAACTTTCAGATTCAGAAAAAAAAGGAAGACATTTCTCAAAATGTCAAAACATTTCATGTTGACATTTTTTATCTAAAATGTTTGTTTCAGAAATGCCAAGAAAGTTTCATATTGACATTTTCCCAAATGAATGCTTTTTTCATATTGGCATTTCCCATGTAAAAGTTCAGGTAATGTATAAAAACCAGCCCCTCTTTAAGACAAGTGACATAGCTCCAAAAATGAAGTGAAATATTTCAGTTCAGATCAAATAAAATATTTCCACTTGACCAAATACAACTTTAGTGTTTACCTGAAAATACCACTTTTGTTTGAACTCAGCAGTTTTTCTCTAGTTTTTTTTATTTGTAAAACAAAAGAGAAATTTTGTTTCATTTTATAAACATCACATTGATGTTTAATAGTGTTCCTTTGGTTTTCATAAATCAGATGGTCAGGTTCATATGTGGGTTAATAATTCATTGCGAATCTGAAAGATTTTCGATTGCCAGGTAAATGTTTTAGCCCACCACAAGCATGAGATAAAACATGTAACTTAAGCTTCTTTAACTAATGTTTAGGCTAGTGGGTTTTATTTTGTATTTGCTATGGCCTAACATTTTTGTTGAAGATCATTCACCAGCAGAGGGTTCAATTCACACAGATCTCTGTGACGTGGTCTCGGCTGGGGAACAGCCATGATTTTATATTTATGAAGCTACATTAAAATTTAGGAAAGGATCCTAAATATTTTTTCCTGAAATAACGTCAGTCAAACAAAATGAGAAGCTAGAGATCTGGAGATGGATTAGATCAATTAGTAGATGAGCTGGGACAATGCACTGTTTCCTCCCTCAATACCGAGATCCTGCCGCTAACAGCCAGTTTGAGATCAGTTCAAGGTTTCCTCTGTCTCTGGTGTGTTTTACAGCAGGGCGTGCTATGAACGGGCTAAAGCTGTCTGCCAGCTGTTAGTCAGTATCATGGAGATATTGCCCTCTATGGAGAGTAGACCAAGATGCAGATGTTTGCAAAAAGCCAATCCTAACATCTAGTCTTTAAATGGGGGGGCTGAGAGGGCAAGGGCAGCCAGCAAATAATAGGTCATCTTGAAATGCCAGAGAAATATTACACTAAGCTACCAAATATATTCTTATGGGTGTATAAATGGAAAAAGAAGATAAGGGTGAAATTTAACCTGATCCAGGGATTTGTCAGCATCAAAGAAGAAGGTTCTACCTTTTTCTCCCTTCTCTGCATTCCTACTGCTTAGTTTACACCTGGTCTATGTCTTACTGATGAACCAGCTCAGCTCCAGAAAAAGACAAGTTTATTGACATTAATGATGTCAGTGTTTCATATGGTATCTCAAAAGTAAATGGGGAAAACATAGTCTAGGTCTATAAAATTAATTAAAAACTAGTCATAAAATCTCCTGTAGGTAGTGATGTTCATGGGAATGATACAATAAGTGGGGTGCAGTCCTTCATCTGTTACTGGTCAATATTTCGCTATTAATTTTGCCGATGAGAATACACGCCAAAAAAAAAAGTTGCAAGCACATTGGACAAAGACATTTAGTATGGCACTTCCCAAAGACTCCGGATGCTAGAAGAGGATGCGGAGCAGTGCTATAAAAGGACCAGGAATTAAGGAGCACGGGCAAATCTTGACAGAATATATCTTGCTTAGGGTAGAGAGGAAGAGATGGGAGGAAGACACTACAGCAGACTACACAAAGGTAGATTACTGGAAGATAAGCTGTTCCTCATGTCCACATTTAGCAAGACATGAAGTAAATTGCAGCAAGGAATGTGTCACATGAACGCAAACCATTATTAATTAATTATCATTACTAATTTATTAGAACTATAGAGTGTGTCTGCCAACATTCTGCTAAACATTGCCAAGCTGCGGGTACTTATGGTTAGTTACCCCTCATAAAGGTCTCCCCAGAGACCAATTCTGGACACCAGCCAGCTGGTGTAGTCTTTCTCTAATTTAAAAGGTGTCCCACCAGTGCAGACCTATGAGGGAAGGCATTCTACATGTTCAATGTTGGACTAGTAGTTTTATGTCCCTTTGTCTGTTTATTTACTGAAGGAGAAGGAGGGACATAGCAGCAGTAGAACTCATCAGTTGTGTGATTATACTGTTCAGGTGCACTTGGCCAAGAGAAGCAGCACAACCTGTGTCAGGGTCTGGGCTCTGCTGCAGCAGTAGAGCAGTGGGTGCGCTTCCCAGCCGCAACGTCATTGATCATGGCTAACAGATATTCATTATAATTAGAGGGAATCCCAAAGGAGTTAAGTTTTATTTTTCCAAAGAATGCTAATTTTAAAAAATTGTTTAAAAATAATTGGCTGGGTGCCACCTCTAGAAGATGTTTGAAGCAGAGGAACAGGGAAGTAACAAATCTTTGGGCCTGAGCAGAAACGGAGACTGGGGACACGGAGTGTCAGAAACCTACTTAAGTCTCAGTCCAGTGCCTTGGGGAAAAGAACAAACATAAAGCAAAATCCAGGAGTTGCATTAACACTTTAACAAACTATCTAATTAACTTGTAGCATACTCTGACTCGGGATGTCGAGGTGTTAAAGCCTATGAGTGCAACAGAGAACTAGTTGTATGTGCACAAGCATTAGTGAGGATCATTCCCAACAATGATTACTTGGCACCTTTCTCCCAAGCACCATCCTATCCAGAAACCAGATATTCAGAGTAGGAAGATTTTTCACATCCTTTTCTGTGAAAAGGCAGAATCCAGCCAGAATGACACATTAATTTTTAATGACTTTTAAATAAAAGTTTCCTTTTAAATAAAACTTAAGAATTAAAAAAAGGATCATTACAGATTTCTACATGAAACAGTCCCCTTTTCAGTTTGAGGTCAGTCTTGTTTCAAAGTTTTTAAATATTGGTTTAAAATGCACTTTTTTACAAAGCTCCTAGTGGAACATCAAAATGACACCCACCAAAGAACTGAAAGCTTAAACAATTTCATGTCAATGCAAATTTGAAAAACATTTTCAGAACACAGAATTTAATTCCATTCATTTCCCATTCGAGTATTGCCAGGAAACCAAAACCGTCAGATTTCTACCATCTCTAAAAATATCGGAGAAGTCTCTGTGGTTGTGATTCATGAAGGCCACATCCACATAACTGTGGGCAGGACTCGTCTCACCTAGTCTGAGGCATCTACAGTGTTGAAATCCCTGTCTGAGCCTGTCATTGCAACTTCCTTTAATGGCAGTGGTGAGAAGCTTGTGTGATGCAACATTATTTTATGGTAGGCATCTAAAACAGGTCAGATACATCCTATTTCTCTCCATTGACAATAAAAGGAATTTATATCACGTAGGGAACTGATGCTTTGGTGACGTCTTATGCTAAGCATTCATGTTTCTATATAACTGAAGTAGTTTTAACATTAGGAGTCAGACTCAAAGGTTATCACACAGCACCTGCTAAGACAAGCACAGGAAGACAATGTCTAGAAATGTGTAATTCATTGGGGAATGGACTCTCTTCACCTCCCAAACATGACCTGTAGGATCTTCTTCAGGACACTTGCAAGGCCATCTGCCTTTTCTGCTCCTGTCTGCTTTGCTCAAGGAGGAGATATTTAAGTGTCTGATAGTTTTGCCTTTGTAGGTCCAAGGAGTTCAGAACAGAAATAAGATCTCACTTCAACATTGAAAGATAGAAAATGTGTGAAAAATCATCATGATGTTCTCAAGGTTGTTGAATTAACTTCCTGTTGCTATCACTGACAATGATTTATCCTGGTTGTTTAAATTCTGCTGGTAAACATGACGCACTGAGGTCAGCAATGCTCTCATTGTGCCAGGACAGAATTTTCCAAAGACAAGAAAGCACTTCATCTCAGTCCTCTGTTGACCATGTGTTTAGTAATATGTTCAAGGAAAATAACCCTTTCCACCTAGACAAATATGTGCAGGTCACTTACTGTTTCACCACAGTTTTCTCTTTTAACTGTTGAAGTTCCTTAAACATCACAATTGGAAGAAATCAACTAGTGCATGTGAAGAAGTATCTCCACTTTCTCTATCGGAATGCAGCTTTGCTTCCACTCTTCCACCTCAACCTCATTTACTTGAACCGAGTGTAAAGGTTGCAACTTTCCAATCAAGAACTCTCCTATGAATTTAGCAGTTGGTACCATGAAATATGTGAAGCCAGTACTTAAGATGTATGAACAAAACAATTCAGAATTAAATGAAGATAAGTGCTTTTCTTTCTTTTCATCCGATGGATGGTATTGGATAAAGCAAAAGGAAGAAACAGCCGTAGTGAACTGTGCTAGAAGAATCTCCCATGAGGCTGTAGGAAGGAGAAGATGACCATCAGCAGTGGAGTGGTGACAGCCATGAGTGAGCAGTGGAACAGGCAATGGTTCCACACACCACCATAGACCACAAATGTGGTTGTCCTGCTGCAGACACGAGCAGGCTGACAGGGAGCCGTGCCAGCCACAGCTCCTCCTGTACAACAGCCAATGCACTCCTGCCATGTGGAGTCATTTACCCAATGCCTAAACTCTGTCATCTACAAAACAACAGCAACAACAAAAAGTTAAAGCCTTTTGATGGTTTTATCATCCACAATATCAGAGAAGCCACTGACAGAAATACCCACTATTTAAGTATTGATGTGATAAATGGAATAATCAAATCTGAGGGTTTGGTCAGAAATTGTGCCCTGTAAAGTCATAGAGCAAAATGGCAAAAGTGCTCCAAAACCCCCTAAGTACTAGCAGGATTCTCTGCTGTAGTACTCGTCTTCAGTTCAGGTCAAACGGACAGTCCAGGCTTCAGAGACCAGGATGCATTAGTCCGTTTCTGGTTCCCTGGGAGCTATCAGTGCCATCAGAAAATAAACTCCTACCCACAGACTGATTCTGGGACACTCCTTTCTAGTCCTGAGCAAGGCAGTCAGACTGTGTCCCTCTGTGACTGTGACTCTCGTTGTGCACGGAATGCCTGCACAGTCCCAGTAAGCACAAGAACAGAGGCTGGACTCCTTGCCCTGGCTCAGCTCCAGCAGTGCCCTTTCCCATAGGATGTTACTGCTGTGGAAGAATTCAGCTCTTGGAAGACAAGCTGTCTGCCCTTTCTCCCACCTCGCTATTCTGTTCATGGATCATGGCAGGAGTTGACTCATTGAAGACGTCCAAGAGGCCGCAGGGCGGAAGGAAAGGGGTGGAAATCCTTGGTACAAGGAGAAAGTCAGTGGTAAACCAGTCCACTTGTGGCGATGGGAACTGGACCTCCAAGTCTTGGTATGTCCAAGGTCAAATCAGAGGGAGAAGCTGCTCCCTAAACTTTTAGAGCTAGAATCCAGGAGGGATCATTCTCTCTTTGGTGAATTATGAATAGTGTTTGGCCACCGTTATTGAGCAGGAGCGAGCCTAATCCACAAAATCCTTCAGCCAAATCTGCCAGCAGTCAAAGCACATGAATTTGCATCAAAGCTTAGTTGCTTGGGATTTTTTTAATGGAGAGCATAATCAGCTCACTGTATATTCTCATCTATCCATCATCTAGAATATGCACAGCTATAAAAGCACAAACCAGATCATCATTGTTATTTTTTAAGAAAACATTCTTTTGTTCAAGTGCAAAGCTTTGTCTCCTTCAGTTGTACTGGGTTTAGTTATTCTGAAATCTGACTTTATAAAAACCTTCTGCAAAAGCAGATAAAATGAAGGCTCTCTCTGTGTAGGAGTGATTAGTAGTCTGTAGTGTCGCAGTACATATTCATACTTATTTTTTGTGCGTTTTTCCCTCATCAGAATAGTACACTTGTGGGCTCTACATATCTTAAAATAGATTGAAGAGAACATTTTTTTTAAATCTACACTTGGGCCTCCTAATTATCTAACTTTTCTGCAACTTTTGAAGGTGGATTATTCATTTTAGGAAATAAAAATGTGGGGGACTACACTTCTGGTGCCAAAAGCAAACATAACAGTGTTAGAAAGGAAGGTCGAAAGTATTTGGCTCATATGTACTCATTACAGGTGTAGAAGTCCTCAGGAATGTAAACATTGTATGTTTTTATTGTTTCTGTAATATATGTGTGGAAAATAGATATTTCCTAATTCTCTAAAATTAGCATACTGACAAAGACACAGCCTTGCTGGCAGATTTGGCTCCCTCAGGAGTGCAGCACCCGCTGCGTTCTCCTGGCGGTCTGGGGAAGCTGAGATTGCTTAGTGTGCTGGAGAGCTAGGATTTAATTGCCTGGCAGTTCATACAATATCCACAAATGCCCACAATATGAGACTGTTGCAAAGCCTGGTCTCATATACATCATTGGGCTGTTCAAGTGAGAAAGAGCATCAAGACCTGAGCAAATATTTAAAACAGAAACAACCCAAAGCAAGTGTGCAAGCCAATGAATGGGATGCTTGAGTTGGCACCAAATGTCAGGAAAATAATCTGAAAAGAAAAAAACCCCACAAAGCCAAAAAACATTGTAATGACTTCACTAGCTTTTGAATTGGACTCCTCTAAAACAAAAAAAAAATCAGGATTTTTTTCTCTTGTCCCCCTGTGTATTTCATCATATGGTAGAAAAGATTTATCTTTAAATTCTTGCCCTTGAACATGACTTTCTTTCTTGTTTTCCTTATGGATATCACATACATAAGTACCTGCCTTTAATGCCAGTATCATTCCACTGATGTCAGCAGTATTACAAATATGCTTAGTGATAGGCACGTGCGTAATTACCAAGTAGAAAAGAGACCTTAAATAGCTCCCCAGTAGCTGTTTTAGGTTAACTACAAATGTAATTTGCCTTGTGGGAACCTTGTCTCTCTTCCATAACTGAGGGCAAACCATAATGGAGCAACAGACAGATAATGCACTTAACTACATTTTTTAAACAATATTTTATTGATTTAACTGAAAATCTCAAGTCTGTGGATCTGCTCTCTATAATGCCAGCCAATAACTGTTAAAGAAAAAAGGGGGGGAGGGAAACACTAACACTTCACTCTGAAATTTTAACCCTTTCAAGTTTTTCTTCCTTTATAAATATCCTTTGTCTCAGAAGCCTGTATGAAGCAAAGCCATAAGCATTTCTTTGGAGATCAACTGGAAACACAGCTAGAGAAGAAACGCAAAACAGGGACAGCCCAATTTCTGTCATAGCTTACTGCATTAGAGGATGGCTGAGCCCTGAATTTTTTCTCTGTTCATGCCAGCATTTCTTTGATAATTACTTTATCTGAAAATGATAAAACATTATGAATTTGATTATGGCATCACTCCATGTGATTTCACAGGGCCTCAAGCACACCAGTAAATTGCGGCCTGAGCAGTTCCATTATTATTACATAGCATGGCTCACAACTAAGGGCTAATCTGGAATAAATACAGAATTTTAAAATATGGTAAGTCAGTCTTAGCCTTTAAAGAAATTAACTCTTTTAAAGTTACAGTGTCTTCTCATTACCTGCAATGTCATTCACTTAAACATTAATAATTACGGGCCTGTGTATTACCTGCAAGCTCAAAGCAACCCCAGAGCTCAGCTCTACAATGCTGAAATGTCATTTTTTACCACCATTACAGACTTTAGTCAGTATTTAGTACAGGACTGACAAGGAGAACTGTTGACAGCAGTTGCTTTGAGACTGATCATATAATTTTCAAGCTGCATTTTATGACTCTGCAGTATTTTAAGCAGAACAATACAGTAACTGTAATTTTAACAAGAGGAGCACTTCACGGGTTTTTTTTTCCTATGCACTAGTCTGGAATTCTACACACTTAAAAGTCTCTTAGTTTAAAGATCTCAGTCTTGGTACAAAGAAAACTAATATACACTACTATTCCAAGTAGGTCAACTGAAGAGCAAGCATATACATCACTTCATTGTGACTGTAAGTTCAGAAAACCAATTATGTAGTATTATTATGCCTTAAAATACAGGATTATAGTCAGAGAGAAGTCTAAGGAATTCTGAAGTGGGACCATTAATGTTCCTTCTGACGCCTTAGAGACACTGGAAGCACAAGACAGGGAGATTTGTGGAAGACCTTGCATGTTAAAATTAAAGGCATCCCACTGGGAGAGGGAAAGCTCTCTGTGGATACAGTCAGTTAATTTTGTCCTGTAAGTATGCAGTAATCTACCTGAAAAAGAACGGTTTCTAGCCCTTTGGCTAGCACGTGGCCACGGGTTCTTATCTAGCACGGGTTCTTATCAGCTGCATCTGGAGGAAAAGCAACTTCCCGTAGACAAAGAAGAATGTAGTAGCAGCAGAAAGGGTTGAAAGGGGAGAAGAAAATTTAAGCAATATTAAAATTATTACTTTTTTTTTTTTTAATTATATTTAGTAATACAGTTACTGTCTGATTATCCTACAGCTAACTGTGATCAGTCCAAGAGGTGGCAGGAATCCAAGACTAGGCCTGACCAAAGCTGGTGGACATGTTTGGGAGAGCAGACACTGCAGCTACATCAGTGGAAAGAAGGTGTATAATCCAAAGGCTAAATCCTTCTTTAACTGGCAAATAATGTCCTTATTTTACTTGATTAAACACAAAGTAAAAGTCTCCCAAGGTGTCTTGAAAGGTGCTCAAACATGGCCATATGGTGTTCTACCTCAGATGGACCGGTACGTATAGCCCAGTTGTTTGGGAGGGGGTTTAGAAGTAAAGCAAACTAAGAGAGGAACAGAACATCCCTACCAAAGCATGTGCACATAACAGATGAGAATTGCAGGGCAGCCACAAGCACATACATGTCCATCTCTGTGCGAACACATGTGTGAGTCTTTCATCTCTCAGGACTTAAACCTAGTTAATTTTCCTACGAAAGTCCCCCACAACCAACCCAGCTGTAAAGCAGGTGACAAGTGGTACCAGGTCTCGGTCCATTTCTGTTTCCCGAGGCTGAAAGCTCACAAAGCGTGTCAGAGGTGGTGTTGCAGCCCCCATGCAGGGTCTGGTTCTGCAAAGTGTTTCTCCTAGAAATCATTCATATCCATGACGTCTCCCGGGACTGCTGCTGTGTGCCAGGTTTGCCCACCTTGGGCCAGGCTGCCCAGAGTGCCGCATTCACTCGCTGCCTCCCCGATGACATGGGGTGCACTAAGCTGGAGCAAAGAGGGGCCCCTGCTTTGATGTGCTTGCTACAATCCAAGGAAAGTATATAGAGAGTATATTAATAATTAAGAATTATGGTTTTGAAAGCAAAGCTGCTAGCATTGCCAAGCTTGACCAAAGTCTATCAAAAGAACTCTGTCAAAATGTGTTTCTAAGAAGAAATTCTGCTCTAAATTACATTTATGGAATGTTCCAATGTTAAATGAATATTTAGGTTGCAGTTCATGAAAACCTCCCTCTTTTGAAAAAATGTTTTCATTTTTTAGATTTCTCTTTGTCAGCATTTCTAACAGTAAAAATGACAAACTTTCATGGGTAGGTGCCAATGGAGACAGCTGTATTTTATTATTGAATACTTCTGGTGCTTAGTTTGGCACCAGTCCTGTTTATATTGCTAGTAAGATTTCATGCAAGCCTTTGCAAGGTCTTGTGTTTAAACTTAAATGTCTGATATGGTTTGTAATTGATTCCACCCAGTTTCCTCCCTTCTCTGTCTCAGTCCAGTTTGTAAAAAGAGAATTTATCACTGTGTGGAGAATAGAAACCTTCCAGCACTGCAAATTCAAAGACAAAAATTCCATAGCGAGATCCTAGAAACTTCTGGTTCTATTGTGATTCTCTTCAATTGCTAGGAGAATGTATTAATCTCTGCTGTTCCTGTCCTTGGAGTCTTATTTTTTTCTGTGTTTTGATTAATTGGCTTTGCTCAGGGTTAAATCAAACCATCCCATGTGCTTTCCATCTTAGATCAAAAATCTAGCTATTGGCTTTATCTCCCAGATCTTTGCTTTTCTGTTTGTTTGTGCCATACCCTCTATGCACACTATGGATATACCAGGCAGCTCACAATAACATCCCTTAAACAGGAAGATGGATTTGCTTTGGTGCCTTTCTGCAGAACACTGAGTCTATGAACTTCACTTCTGCTGTGGCTCACATTACAGGAACGTGAAGTCACTAAGATCAGAGGATTTGAGATGAGTGAACTTCAGAAGGCAGATGAGGAAAAGAGTTTTTTAAAACCCATCCACTAGAGCTCCATAGTGATAAACACAGCAGATTCGTCTGCCTTGGTGTGGTCTATACAGAGCCAAATATAAAGCAAGAATAAAATACCCACTGGCCAATTTGGCATGCAATGAGCAACTCTGAATGAAGTCTCTGAACTGCAGTTGGCCTTGGCAATCTCTTGGCATTGTCAAGATCCCTGCAATAGCCAGTCTGCTCACACCTCTTCTGTCACTGCTGTGTCTTGAGCAGATACTTGTGGGCCTGAGACGCTCTTTTTGGCATTTGCCAGTACAGTCAGCATTACAATGTCCCTGTCTTTGGATGGGGTCTTTAGGGTCACTGCAGTATGAGAACTGAGCATGTACCCTATTTTGCAGGATTCTGATCTTCTTCTTATCAGATCACGCACAGAGTTTCACAATATTTAAAATTAGGTTTTGCCTTTGCCTTGTTTTATATCCATGCCTTCAAAACTCATTCCCTATGTGCTGCTGATAAAAAATAGGCAGAAAGATAAAATGGGTTATTCACAATCAACTCAGGTTCCCATGTTACTCTGTATTATGTGGTGGGCCCCTGTTAAAACTGTAAACATACTCCCTTACCTCATTACTTTAAATTTTGTTACACTGAACTGCAAGTGCAGCTTACCTTACCATAACAATTTTCTCTATAGCCATAGCTGCAATGACCATGTCTTTCTGTAGAGGAAGAAAAACTATATGGGGCTTTAGAAGTCAGTGTTTCTGTCCCACCCATCATAAAAATATGTCTAGAAACTTCCTGCAGCCATAAAACTATGAAGATAGTTGCACAGGGTATGACTGTCCTTCAAGGGAAATGAAAGAGTGCTATATAGATTTCAGTATGGAATGAAGGCTATAATTGCATGTTATGCAGTATCATTCATGACAGAATTACAAGAAATATCATACGCCAGTAACTCAGATGAAGAGCTGCTGTGTTTAGCTAATCCCTCTCCATGGGGTGAACAGAAGGTGGTGCATCAGGAAATTGGCACCAGAGTCTAATTAGTGCTCTCATTCAGCCTACTGAGTAGGATGAGATGGCAGAAGTAGGCAAGATTCAGCAAGCAGGGGGGCAGGCAGACAGACCTGGATTAATATAAATTGCAGACCCAAAGATCTCTGGAGAGTGCAAAACACAAACTAAAATCTCATCCAGCTTAATCACACTCAAAACCAAGAAGTCGCGTAACTTTTGCCACACTGGATATGCAGCCAAATGAACTCGTGCTTCCCTTAACTGTTTATTTCACCTTCTGCTGTGCAAGAAGCAGGGGTAGTGGGGCTAGGGCTGGGATCATAACTTATCCTAAAACATTTTTGGAGGTCAGGTCAGTTAGAGTTCCAGGAGACAAGCATTCCAGAGGAATGTAAGTCCGAGTAAGAATTCCTGTGTCCAGCTCCCACTCCCATCCTGATGGAGATGATTAGCTGAAGTCTCCTGATGAATGTAGGTGTTTGTAACATGTCAGAGAGATAAGTGAGAGATGAGGTCGTGCAGCCCAGTCTAGCACCCCTCTGTGGGTAGGCCAACACGTCACATTAGGCATGGATGGGACTCGGGCAGTACGAGACACGTAACACTAACACAATGAAGGTCTCTGCTACTTGGAAGGTGGACACTTCTCTGTGACACAACCTCCATTAAAGGTGCTGGACAGGATTCAGTGTTCTTCCCTGGTACAAAAGCTTCACTACAGGCCTGGCTAGAAGCAGATAAGCTTTGCAATTTTAATATCTGAGGGTAAGAAAAACACTTCAATTCTTGACTAGGGGCAGATAAAACAACTATTTTGCTGGACTGGTTTAGCATTTCAGACTCTTGGACTGAAGGTGCACCCTGTAGAACCTTGGCATGTTACATATTTTGACAAGAGGCAGGTTTATTGATTGAACACTGATCAGGTAAATAGAATTTGCTGAAAATTGACTGTGGTAAACAGAGCTTGCTCCAGTACCAGGCAAGCCCACATTATATAATCAATTTGCTTTTATGATAATAAGAATCTGCATTACACTTAGCATCCATTTAAGTTGAACTTTAACTATGATTTAGAATTTTCTATTCAGGGAAAAGTTGCAAGGACTATAAAACCATAATTCATTGAGACAGAAAGTACCAGCTGGAGAAACTCTAGTAAAAATCACAATTTTCCTTGCCCACAGAATGTGCAAGCTTTTTCTTTATCACCCTATTGACTAAATCCTATTGGCAGGATCCAATAGCAGAACCAGCAAGAGGCATTATTTACTAACAGCCTTTAAAAAAAGCCTGGAAGTGTGTGTTGGGGATTCCTACCATATCAAGGCTTCCTTCCATATATTTCTGTTAGCTTAAAGTGCGTACAAAACTCTGAAGTTTTTCCTTTGACTTCCACAGGGGCATGATTTTCCCTCATGGAAACAAAACTCACACAGTTTATATCAAGTGAAAATGACTGCAAAAGGAAGGGCACAGCTATTACAAGGTCCAGACTCGTGCTCCAGCCCTTAGCCAAAGTTCCCATCTCACCTACCAGAGCATCCCATCAATACTATACAGGCACTTTAAGTTCTAAAAACTCAACATGCAAGAGAAAGAAGCCACTGATAAATTAGTTAAAGAAATGCATTCTCTTTTCCCAACCGTGTTAAAGGAAATAGGCCACATAGTTCTAGAGTGAACCCAGAGAGCCCTAGTGGGCATTATAAAGTCTTAAGTTGCACAGAATACAATTGAACCCATGACTGTCAACAGCAGAGGTGAATTTGGCCCCTGGGACCTTTAAGCAAAGAGACCCTTTCTTCTAGAGAGCATGAATCCTCACAAAGTGATCATGCCGATATTTAATGATGAAGCCATAGCTTATCTGCATACCCTAAATAGAATGTGCTTCACATCCCCTTTCCAGTCTAGACTGTAATGGGCAACAGTTTAGTAGGATGTTTTTGTGAACTCTAGATTAAACAGTCTTTAAGGGCTGCTGACGACAGAGCAGAGCAGTGTGGTATTTTGGGGTCTGAATGGAAGAGCTTTCATAGGCAATCAAACACATTACTTCAAATTATTAGGTCTGGCAGTCTTGTTTTCATTAGGTTTCATCTGAAAATAGAAATGAAATAATATCAGATTTCTGATAATAAAGTCATTGTTATCAGTATTCTGATAATAAAGTCCAGGTTGGATCAGGAAGCTGAAGCTTTGAGTTTAGAAGCTAAAAATAAGTATTGGCATCAAAGGGTAGATCTGATTCCCACTGACATGTCAACAGGTGGACCTGGATAAGAAAAATCCCAAATGTACTTCAGCCCAGAAATGGAACCATAGACCTGAGAAGTTCAAGCCACCTCTGCTTGTTGTTTCTTTAGTCTCTTTCTCACTTTCACCTTTTTTTAGCTGTTTTTCATTTGTTGAAACAAAAAAGAAGAAAAATAAGGAAAAAAGATATCCATGGCTAAACTGACCTTCCAGATGCTCAGTTCCAGTTCTCAATCCAGTTTTTATGAGTAACGTTACAGAGCCTTGAAAAATAAGGGTTTTAATGAATAGGCTTGTGCAATGACACCTTTAACCCAGCCTCTGGAAAAAAATTCAGAGTTGCACATTTCAGCAGAAATTCATCTGTTGTCACTCCACAAAATGCAATAGGTGCCATCCTTCAGCCCGCTTGTTTGAGAAAGAGAATGAAAGAAAAAAAGACACATCAATATTAGTATCTCCCAACGGGAATACTCAGTGTCCAAGAATGTAATAGGTCCAGCCCCTTTTTACCCCAATGGAAAACTGCAGTAGCAACTTTTCCTTTGGTCTTAGGCATATAACTTTTAACAATCATTAGAAGAGCACAGCTTCAAAAGCAAAAGGAAAAAACTCTTTGACTTGCTTCTGGGCTCTAGCGGTTTGAAATGATTGCCAAATTGTTTGTTTTCATTCAATTGTTTATCACTGATATATGCGATTCCCCACCAAAATGGTTTCTTACAATTTTCATTCAGGCAAATGTGACAGCACTCTTCACCTTTTGTGCTATTTTCCGCATTGCCTCCTATTGCTTCTGAGAGATTTACTGCTCTACTGACATAAGTTTTCAAAATTCACGGTACACTGAATGGAAGCTGTAAGGGCTCTTAATTCATTTGGCAAAACCCATTAAGATTTTGTGAGTGTTGTAGATGTTTAACAACCCTCCCAAGGGAAGCGTTCAGCAGGAGTGATGACTCAGAGGACAACAAACTGCCATGCACCGGCTTGCTGTTAAAGATGAATGCTGTTCTCTGCTGCCTTGAAGGGAAGCTCTTATAAGCACGTGTCAGACTGGTGTGATTCTTGACTTTGCCACATGCTTTCTGTGTGACCTTGAGCAAGACACGCATCTTGTTCCTGAGATTCAATGAGACTGAGGGTGGGTGGCACTCAACAGACCAGAATTACAACTGCCAGTGACCACATCGTTCACAAATATATATAGTATATTCTACCCACTGAAAAAAAAACAAACCCAAATGCTGATCTATCTCTAATGTGGTAAATCTACTCTGAGAGAAAAGCTGCAATCTGAATGCAAACTCTAGGCTTAGTTCAGAAACAGCTCTCCATAAAAGAAAAACTCCCGGCTCTGGGTCTAAGAAACAACCCCCAATCATCCCAGTTGCAGGACTCTGCCAGTCCAGCCAACAAGGCACCTTTATGGAGATCACAGGACAGGTACAGAGGTTTGGTTCAGCTGTTACACCAGTTGATTTTGGGAACCTGGATAAATCCGATGAAGCATCCCTAAATCTTCTGTGCACCTATCAGTGGTAATTTCTGATGACATTTTGCTTCTAATTGTGCAAAATATATAATGCTTCCTATATAATGCTAATGGGATAATTTGCATTTTCTCATCAGCTCCCTTTTCAGTTTAATCTGCTTGGATACGTTAAACTTTCTAGAGAATGAGGAACAGCACAAGACTGAACATTAATGCCAATGCTTGGTGCAAGATATAAACACACTTCAATTTTCCTATGCTGAAACAGAGCTCTGCATTTTAACTTCTGTTAGATAACTAAATTAAGCCCAGTAAAATATTCATTGGTTTAGAAAACTGTATTAATTAAGAAAGTGCCTGATTTAATTTCTATGAGTAGGTTCAAAATGACAGATTTGAAGGGAAAGTTTCATGAAATTTTGGTTCTAACTAGACACTGGAAACTGGTGACTGAAAGGATACGTAATTCTCACATTGCCAACCCAGAACATGAACGCCCAGAGCACAGATACCCATGTACAAAGGAATCAGCAGTGGCTTAGTTACATGCAGCAGACTTGGATAACCAGTGCTTTAGGTGCTTGCAAAGATTTCAGGCCCTGGTGACAGATGTGGTATATCTGAAGAGTCTGCTGAAGTGTGGCAAACCTTTGCCCAGAACTTGCAGAAGAAAGAAGTGTTTATTATTGCTTTATTAAAAGATAGGTGATGCCCTATTTATTTCTGCAAATTTTCCTGAATAGAGGCTGTACTTTAAAAGATCTTAACGTTTCCTATCCATGAACACAAAGGTCCTATCTATGTAGTTTCAACTGTACCCATGGATTTGGAAGCACCAGAAGTGGATCTCAGGCAATGCCATTAGGAGAGTTCTCAGCTTGATCACTGTTTACAGCATGTGGGTCTTCTTGCCATGTGCCGGGACATGTACCTGCCCCATCACCCTTCTTCTCTTCCTCCCTGTCCCAGCTGGCCAACAAGGGCAAAGCCATGCAATGTAATAGGGAGCCCACTGGGCAAGGCTGGAAGTGAGAGGAGGCACTGCTGGGCAGTGCATGTCCCATGCGATGAATATCTGCTCCAATCGTGCTGCTAAACATCCTCATCCTGCTCCCAAAATCTTATATTTTTCTGAAGCAGGAGAAATAGTTTTATCCAGATTTAAATTATTTTCTTTTTTTAAAGACATCAGTGTACTAAATGTTTACAAAAGAATCAGCAGCTATCCACTGGAAAGTTCACCATCCAGAATCCTTAGTTAAATACATTATGTGGTTTCTACCTACTAGGCAGAAACCCCATCACGTTTCATTTTGAATAATCCTGCCATTAAAATGGGAATTCTTTTTCCATAGTACTGATGGATACTGTTTACTGTCCTCCACCAGATGGCTTCTCAAAGTGACCTTCAGGACAGAACAGATGAGGGCACTTTGAGGCATTGGGGCTGGGACAGGTACTGTCAGCTCTGCAAAGGAAAGCCCAAGAGTCAACAGAAAATTTGGTTTCTCTCTGTTGCCAGTTCTTTGGACTCTGTAAACATAAATATTCACTGCAGGAAAGAAGGGTGTGAAAGAAAGATACCATGGGCTGCTTGGAGTTGTTGCTTTCATTCCACTCACTATACTAACTCTTAAAAATAGGACTGCATTAATGCAACCCCTACACATTTCCATTCGGTAACGGTGGTTGAACTCTGGTACCCAAATGTCCGTCCCTGTCCCATGGCACTCTGTTCTAAATTATAGCCACGTGATGTTAATTTTCAGCCCTAGCAATTACTAATGATTTCTGCATTTTATAGAAGGTGTAACAGGAATATTCCTCTTGGGGTGAATCAATACCAGCTTATGCCAAGGAAGAGAGCATTTTTCACTACATAGTTACTCTTTTTTTCCTCCCTCATAGTCCATAATTAACGGCTGATTCCAATATTAAGTGTACATGCATGTGGTAGGGGACAACCGTGGTATTGGCCTCCGTAATACCCCGCAGCAGTAACTGCGTAAATCCTGGTGAACCTCTGCAAGCAAATGTTTGACAGGGGGCACCTGCTCTGCTAAATCTACTTTCTAAAACTTTAGCATTCATATTTTAAAATAGTAAATTCTACGTGTCTCTGTCACTTGTAAAGTGCATAACATTAATCACCACAAAGCATAGTGCAGCTCTAATGGATGGTCAATCTTTCTGCATCCAGAATATCTTTGGGTGGAAAACGGATTTTCCACATTGTTCTTTGGAAAAAAACTGCCCATTGGATTTCCCTTTAAAAACAAATAAGGAAACAAAAGTGCAAATTGTTTCTATTTTCCATGAGAATTTAATTAAAAAAGGAAAAACTGTATTTTATAGCATATGCATATATTATAGCTTCACTGAAGGAACGTCAGTTGTCTTGAAATTCTGTGCAGAAAAGAAGAAAAGCCTGACTAGGTCATGTGTTTGTAAAATGTTCTGAAATCCATGGAGACGGGGCCATATCCTGAAAGCCTTCTTCCCACTATGTGTCACACAGAGGGCCCTGAGCATGAGCAAGGCCAGGAGCATCCAGCAGAAAATTGCAGATGGCTACAGGTGAAATTTTAATTAATGAACTGGTGATCTGACATTACAGCATTCGGCAAACACCAGCCGGTAAAACTCTGTACGGCAAAATGAGGCCAAGCAACCGGAAAATCACTAACAGCACAGTGTCTTTTTGTACAAAAGCAAATGCTTAAGTAACAAGTATGATACAAACATCTTTGTTACCAGTATTTCTCTTGTACAAAATATTCTTTTATTACTAGACTAAGTTTAATTGCATTAGTAACAGTGTAAAAAATCTCTTCCAAGCAGTTAAGAACAATAACAAGTTAACGTTGATCAAACTTTTTACTGAGAGGAACAGGGAGCTTGAAAAGACTAAAGTTAGCTGGGGGCCAAAACTAATAGCAAAACACAGCAATTCCTAGTCTTTCATTTTTACACTCAAATACTGTTATTTCTCACTAGATCAACATTAAATGTGAGCGCAATGTATTAAACTTAAAAGTGCAGCTTAAATTATTAAAATTACTTCTATTAGCTTCAAGCACCATGGCTCCACTTAAGCAAATGAATTAAGCGCATGCTTAAGTACATTTCTGTTGAGTTAAGCTGTTTAGTAAATGCTTTCCCTGCAGGTCTACTGAAGCCAAAAGTATATAAACATATGCAAAATTTGGGGATATACTTAATGGTATGGTTTTCGTAGAGGTGCAACATCGAATATGAGATTGATCTTGAACCCAGGATGCCACTTTGTACGAGCAAACAAGCGAGTGCATGGCTTTGTTCTGGTTTTGCCCTTATCATGGAATCACGGAATTGTCAAAGTACAGTTGGTAAAGAAAAAAATAATTAAAAATCCTTTCCAAGTATTTATGGAAAGGTAAATTCCAGGAATTATTAATGAGGTGGTATCAGAGGCAAACAGACTCCAAAGCACGGGAGCAAAAAAACCCACAAGCACTAGATCAATCCATCTTCTGTCAGTGCATAACAAACAACGTGGTCTTCCAGTCTATAATTCACCAGATTCAATACTAGGTCACTTAAGGATCCCTCTGCGACACAAAAAGAAAATAAGTTAGCAGCAGAAATATCATTATTAATTTTACATGTAGCAGAGAGATCTGCATACCTATTAAACTCCTCGGAAGCCCTTGGACAGATTTATAACTTTTTTTCTCTTTTTAGTCTACAATTGACACAGTGTTCCTGATAACTTGAAATGAGGTTGTCAGGTGGAATAAGTATCACTTATGAGAAGGGTTCACTGCCAGTGGGCATTAAACCAGTAGTAACACCGTCCTGCAAAAATGAGTTAAATTAGTAGCTCCTTTTTATTGGTTCAGGGCAATATAGATAAATAAACAAGAATGGGTGAAGCTAATTGTTGCGGGTTGAAAGGCACAGGACTAACTTTTCTTCTAATGCTGGGGAAAACAGCACTTTTAGAAGACTCTAGTGTCTGAATTCATGAAAATATTTACTTTATAGCCAGCCAGGGTCTGTGAGATTCAAGGTCTCAGTGTTTTTGAGCCTCGCCAGGTGCAGGGATGAGGAGGAGCAAGGCCTGGGAATTTGACCCAAGCTGGCCAACAGGATTATTTCACACCATGAACGTCACATTCAATATAAATTAGAAAAGTTTGCTGCAAAGTTCTCTCTCCCTTGATGGCCACGGGTCCAGAGAACTCCTTGCCCCTGTGCCAGAGCCCTGAGGCCTTCTCTTCCTCCCAAAGCCATTGCACTCACCATGTCCCACACTGGCTGTCCCCTGCTGGAAGTGCTCAGCTTCCTGCGATAGAATGGGCTGAGTATAATTCTTGGATATCCTATATCAGTATCAATACTGGTTCTTTAGTATTAGTGTTAATTATTTAGTCTTATTCTATTAAATCTATTCACATTTCAACCCTTGTGTTTCTTTATATTTCCTGATTCCCCTTTCCTCATCAGGGGTCATCGGGTGATAGAATAGTAGTCTGAATGGCAATAAATTCTTGAGTTTTCTCAAACTACAACACTAATGATCATTTACAGCAGCACAAAGTCTGCTGTAGGCCCAGCATCTGCATATTTATTAGTTGCTATGATACAGCTGAATGCTAGAACCTGCATTACAACACGATTCACGCACAAGAGAATAGGTAGACTGAATGAAAGAAACGTGATGCTGGTTGCTCCCTTCCAGCTGGAAGAATGATGCTCTGGAACACATATTTCAATAAATACACAGTGATGATTCTGTTAGGAATTGGAATACTTGTCGAGTCAGAGNAGTGTTAATTATTTAGTCTTATTCTATTAAATCTATTCACATTTCAACCCTTGTGTTTCTTTATATTTCCTGATTCCCCTTTCCTCATCAGGGGTCATCGGGTGATAGAATAGTAGTCTGAATGGCAATAAATTCTTGAGTTTTCTCAAACTACAACACTAATGATCATTTACAGCAGCACAAAGTCTGCTGTAGGCCCAGCATCTGCATATTTATTAGTTGCTATGATACAGCTGAATGCTAGAACCTGCATTACAACACGATTCACGCACAAGAGAATAGGTAGACTGAATGAAAGAAACGTGATGCTGGTTGCTCCCTTCCAGCTGGAAGAATGATGCTCTGGAACACATATTTCAATAAATACACAGTGATGATTCTGTTAGGAATTGGAATACTTGTCGAGTCAGAGGACTAATTAGCAGCTTTATGACTGGTAAGTGAAAGAAAATGCTATATAACCTACTGAACTGCTTTATTTAATCCCCCAATCCCAATGAATATTTGCAGAAACAACTTGGGAACAGCAGCAATAGGCCCAGCCCCACACCCAATAAGGAACCTATAAAATAGTTGGTAGTACAAGATCCCCACATTTTTCTAAGTAGTAAAGTACATTTAACCCTAAGAATTACTTATAAGAGCTGTAGTGTAAAATGACCACAATCAAATGAGGAGACACTTCCGTGGGTCTCCAGAATCTGGATAATGTCACATTTTCATGTGAATCCTGTATTTGTAACATTTTCTGGTGGGTGCCTAATGAGTTCTTTCTAGAAACAGTATATATGATAAATAATCTGAGGCAAAGAACAATTAACTTTACAAAACAAAAGGGAGTTTCAAAATCCTATCTTTACAGACAGTATCCAGGACAACTAATATCCTGTATTTCACTCCTCAGGACAGTGCAACTGAATAGTTCCTAAGAAAATCTCAAAAAGGATGAGTGCTCAAAACTTGAGCTAACTGATCTCAAACGTCATTTGTTTTGGCATTTGACCAAATAGGGGTGTTGGAGGGAAGATGGCACTGAGTATTAACCATTCATATCCCAGCCTTCCTCCCGCAGAGCTCTCTTCGGAGGCGCTGGGCTCAGGGGAGCTTTTCCCACTGAGGTTTCGGGGCTCTGGGCTGTGAATCCCCGCAGCATCTGCTCCCTGGCAAACAGAGCAGTCTTTGGGCCAAAGGTCAGGCAAGGTCCTACATGACAGAATTGGATCCAATTCTTAAATACACTTTAAAAAGAGAAAAGCAAATGTCCAGATCTAGAGAATCAAAGCTACTAAATAGCTGGATGAAATCATGTGGCAAACAGACATTTTCTTTCAATGGCCTTCTCAATGCAGAAGACGCTGAACGAAGGGTCACCAAGACTAGCAGCACAGAGGGCTCCACACAGACTTTCAGGTAGGCCACCCTCCAACAACTGCTCTGCACATTTTTTAAATCAAATAGTTAACTTGGGCATAGGATAAAAACGCAGTAATTTGAATTTTGGCATCTGCAATATCACTGTTCAATGGAGGAGCAGCTTCTTACAGTGTACTGGAAATCCAGGGGGTGAACTGTCTGGTTCAGGAGTACAGTTTTATTCTGCAGGAAAAACCCGGGGAATAGCAGAAAGCTACAGTGGCCGAGGTCAGACAATTCTCTGATGCTCTCTCTAAAGGCTCACTGCATGTTAAACACAGCTGTTTTCTCAGCTCATTTGCTGTCAGTCCTACCAGGACAGGTTATTCGCTGCCAAGCTGGGTATGGAGCAACTTTAAAAATGCCACTGTGTTCCCTTTAGTTTGCTCTTAAGCAAATAGTGGAAATTTAAAGCAGATTGCTGTTTCTGGAAGGTTATCTTCTGTAAGTGCAGCATCTCCATGCTGTCAAAGAGAGTTGAGATGTACAGGAGCAAGAAGAAAAGAGAAACAGCCACCAACATAAGAGCCAAAGGACCTGGAGGATGAAAGACCCATCTGAATATGGAGAAAACAATGCAGCAGATGGAGAGAGAATTCATGCTGGCCATCCCTGCACCCTAAATAGGAATAGCCCTGGTAAGTGCAGAAGAGAAAGCTATGAAGCGTTTTATCAACAGGTCCAACCCCCAGATTCATCTCAGTTCAACTCTCTTGTAGGGAAGAGCTCAAGACAGCATCCGGAAAAGAACCTGGAAAAGATGGGCTGGATTTCAAAGATCCTCGACCGTAAACAGTCTTGACACATTTGTATTACTGATTTCACTGAGGTGGAAGATGGATTAATTGTTAAATAATTACAGTTTACAGATGGACAAAACAACTCCAGTGAAGAGGCTCATCAGCAACAGAATGGGATGCTGGATGGTGCCTGCACCCCATTCTTCCCAGCATAAAGCTCTGGAGTACAGGGGCTCAGCACAACAGTGAGTTCTGTGTTTTCTGTGCCTTCTGTGCTGGGGGAGCCATCGGATATGGATGACACCAGCAGCAGAAACTGGGGCCTTGACCTCCCCAATGAAGACAGAGTTTGCCCATGTGGTCTGTACTGAGGGGCCAAAGAAAGGGAGGGCTTTGTAGGCTGTGATGCTTCTACAGAATCCTACCTGTAACAGCTTATCAGCAGTGAAGAGTTTAAAGTTTCTTTGGCTTCATGAAGTGATACAACGCATGCAGTTATTAATACTGTCATTAGGAGCACCACTGTCTATTGTGAGTAGACATTACACTTACTCATGGGCAACATAAGGAACATGAATATTCTTTGACGTAACTTTCTCTGCCTTTCTGTCCTGAAAGCTTTTTTCCTGAAATCATATCAGACACTTATTCATTCAATTTTATGACTTTTATGAAGGTGGAATCCCTGATTCCAACCTAAATTTGAGCTTGCTTTTCCAGGGGAGACCCAAAAGCAGGCTTGCTTTAGTTTAGAATCTTTACCTTGTATTGTAAAATAAATGCCAGGGTGACAGAGAGCTGTCTATCTAGGTCAAAAAATTGTAGCAAAGTCAGGAAGAGGCTGGAGGGGAAATGCCTGTTCAATCAAGAAAGTTTACTAATGACTTCTAAAATGTCTTAATTGCTTCAGCACAACCTACAGGCATCCCTTTCATGCCTCAGACAGGACAAATAACTCAGTCTAATATTTCAGAATTAGCAACTTGCTGAAGTAACCAGACTATAATCTTCCTAGTCATGGTTTAGAATTTTTAAGGTCTCATCAACACACCACAGCTTCTTTCTTTAAGTGTTTTGTGTAATGGCAGGCTTATCTTCAAAGAGCAGATGTACGAACTGTCATTTTTGATTAAAGCCATCCAGTTGGAATAAAAAAAATAATCATCTGTTCATGGCTGTTAGAATCACCTATTTTAAATACATTTACATATTCCCTTAGCTGTCCAACTATTTTTTTTCCCCACTTTCCCTGCTTTTTGCAGCTTGGAGTCCTGCCACATTTGTATTTGGTACTAACTACTCAGGGTCCTAATTAGCAGAAATGGGATGTCAGCAGGGTACCAGCCAGCAAGGGAGGCTTTTTCCTTTATCGGGAAGATGTGCAGCATGTGGCACAGATCAAAATCTTTGCATCCCATGCAGAGAACAGCATGACGTGAATTGCAGAGCAAGGTAAGCGGGAGAATTTGGGTACCTTGGAAATTTGTGAATTGTCAAAAGCTGCCAATTCACACAGTTTAGCTATTGGCAAAATGAAGGGGGTTTTGCAGGCAATAATGTAAATTATCAAAAATTTAGTATTTGCGCATGTGACACACTCAAAATTAATCTGCAGTTCTGGTTTCTGAGCCCACAGCCATTCTGCACAGCCCAGTCCCATTGACATCTAGGGCTAGATAAAAAGAGATTGGGATGTGACAGCATATACCACAAAGACTCACTTAGCTGCCTGGCCCCCCAGAGAATTCCAGAGTCCTCCAGAACATACAGATTGCCTACAGAGCACAGGGGGATTTAAATGTCTCAGGTAAGGTCCGAAATGAACAAGAAGTGAGCTGATGTGGCAGCAGTATTGGCCATCAACAAATGGCAAGGAGAGAGATGTCATATCATGTCCCCTTCAAAGACAATGACGTCCCCTACTCAGTGCTGCCCTGTGCCTCCACCACCTGGAAACCACCGCTCATGAAAAGATGGAGGGAAGACTGACATCCCCCAGTTTGGATGTCTGTGGGAGAGAATCGGGTGTCAATGACATTAATGGTGAGAAATTGGCATGGAATGTGCAACAGAGTCAACAGAAAAGATTATGTATATTCCTAGGTCTATTTTTCACCATTTTTTTGGAAAGTGTTTCTGCCATCAGACCTGACTGTATCTTCACAGAAATATAGCAATATCAAAAGATACAACCAGGAAGGCAAGAACTGCAAAAAACACGTGGGTTGCAGGTCAGATTTATCTAAGAAATTACCTGTCCTTTTTTCTTGCCTTTGAAATATATATCCATTGCAGCTCTGATTGTTTTCCACAGACATTCCAAATAGCAAGGAGGATTTCAGTTTTGCAGTGGACAGGAAATCCTCTTGAAAATAGACTTAATTGTAGATACACAATGAACCCGAATGGACAATGCCAACCGTGGGTGTATTTTCACATTTTTTATACACAAACAAAAATATGTATGTATATGTTAGGCTGAACATTAGGAAAGAATTTTTCACCAAAAGGGTGGTCAGACACTGGAATGGGCTGCCCAGGGAGGTGGTTGAGTCCCCATCCCTGAATGTGTTTCAGAGTTGTTTAGAAGTGGTGTTGGGGGATCTGCTGTAGGGGAGGACTTTGTAGAGTGGGGCTGATGGTTGGACTCGATGATCCCAAGGGTCTCTTCCAACCTGAATGATTCTATGATTCTATGTGAGTTTGCTTGTTTATAACTAGCCTTCTGGCTTAAAGTCTGTTCTGTTACCAGAATTTGTTATATTTCTATCTTCGGCTAGTTTCCTATTCTTCACATCTGCTTAGAACAAAACTCTCTTACAGATGTCATTCTTAAATGAATTGACGGCGCACTGTTTGTTCAGGGGGCATAAGCCAGTGCCCGGGATCCTGCCCAGCTCCTGCAAGGAGCTTGGAAAGACCCTGCCTTCTTCTACTGGTGGTTAAGGACAGACGGGACACACCGAGTGGCTCTGACTGCACTGCACAGGCCACAACATCTCCCCATGTGCTCTGAAGCTGTGGCTTCAGAGAGTATCGGGGCTGGCAGTAACAGCTCCGAGGCAGGGGTTATCTCGGTGGTTAATTGCCTCCATAGTGTATCAGCAGACGCTGATTTTCACAGTTGGTCATGGGCAGTAAAGAGCTTTTTTTTTTCTCAATAGTTTAAGTGGAAGATATTTGTCAAAATATCCAGACTCAGTGGAAAACTGAGAGGCTTTTACCTTTGGTCAGACCGATGGGTTTGGTGCAATTTGCTCATACACTGTCAAAGCGAAATATGGAATTGCAAGTATGACCCTTGGCCCTTTGAAGTTACAAATGTGGTCCTGTCAATGACTTCCCAAAGGATTGTTGAGCATTGCTCACTAATGAAACATGAGTTATGATAATGGTTGGTAATGATAATTATTAATATGCTAAGTATACATACAGTATTAAAGCCTTATCTAAGCACTGGAAAGCACTGAAAGGAGTAAGACTGCAAGGAAGAGATTTTGATCTGCAGTGAAATTTTTTTTACTGCAGATATAAGAGGAAAAGAAAGAGAAGACAGGATTCTGCTGATAATGAACAGTAAAAATCAAGATTTTTTTTTTTGCTTTGCTTTTTGAACAGTTTTGGTTTGGCTTTAAATTCTCACTTTTTTTTTTTTTTCTGTTTAACATCAGTGTTTCTGAAGTGGTAGAGGATTCATTTGTCTTTTGCCATTAGACAAATGTTGGATCTGGTTTGAAATGTACAGAGTGGGATAGAAAGGAGAAAGGAATAACAAGATACTTTACACTCACTCTTCCTTTGCATTTAAGGACAAGAATCTGTGCGATGAGAGAAGCAAAACAGAAAAAATACCAAAACCTTGGGATTCCTGAATTTCAAGGAAAACCTCAAAAATTAAAGAGACTCTGCAGTTGTGAACATATTGCCCTTTTTCAACTTTCATTTGAAAAACTGCCACAAGAGCTGTGCCACCTTTGCAAGCTGGACTGTCCTTCGCTTCAGCATGACCCCGCAGCAGGAGGCAGGGGTCTGCACCCTGTGCGAGCGGTTCACAGAGGGCGCGGAATTGGGCATGTGGGGCACAACTATGAAAGGAACAAATTAATGAGCCTTGGAAGCCACAAGGTTTTAATTAAAAATTCCAAATGACACTAAAGCCAAGATTTATCTACCTGAAACACAGACATTGCTCCATAGAAAGGATTTGTTTGACCCAGTTGTACTAGGTTTGCTTTATTCACTTCTCCCTGGTGTTGTGCTGGCAAGAGATTGTATCCCCGTATACCAAGTTCTACGCGATGAGCATGTCGGTGAAACACTGCTCTGTATCTGCTGTATATACATGCAGCACTGCCAATCACATTGGGCTGCAAAAATAATAATACAGGTACCTAGAAAGAACAGATTCTGTGCTCTTTTTATTACTTTCTCCATAGTGACTCTGGAACACAGCAAAAAAGAGCAGGTTACAAAGATTTCACTAATTAGAGGCATGAATATTCTGATCGATTCAGAGCTCTTAGGCAACTGTTTTTATCTGCCTAGTGGAACGCAGTTCACAGCACTGAATAATTTCAGCCACCCTCCCTGTTTCCTGAGCACTTTGTAGGAGGTTAGGTGCTATTATACTGTCATTACTCTGCATTACAGCAAAACTGAAATCGCTTGTGACTTTCTCATGGAAAAGTTAGTCTGTGGCAGAGGAAACATGCCTTTGGCAGTGTGGGATAATCCCACCAGTGACTCAAGAGCTACAGAGAATGAGGACAGATAAGGCCAGAGAGTTTGCAGGTTGCTCTCTCCTCCAAGTTAGAGACTGAAGTATTAAAGCTGACCTCTAGAAAAGGGTTGTGGCCAGTGACAATAATGGCAATGCTCACAAGTTTTGAAAGGCCAACTATGGTCTGGATGGAGTGGGACTTCTCAGAGGTGGTGAAATACTGGCCTCAGTGCAATCCCTGTGGCTTTGAGCAGAATGTGGGCAGGAAGAATTTGCTACAGATTAGCAATTCCAGCATAAAATGAGTGTCTTGCCATAATTCCCCAATGATGACAGCTTCTTCTAGGGAAAAGAAAAATCATTGGGTTCTGCTCTAGGCGGGCTCTCCCTCTCACTCAAGATCACAAGCACATTATTCTGGAAGACAATTCCATTAACATCCCTCTGTAGCCAAACTGCATGCCTTAAGAAAGAGAGGAAGACGACAATTGCACTTTTTTTTTTTTTCTATTTTACAGACATATAGCCCATCAACCACAAACCTTCAAGGTGCTTTACACCCCAGCCCTGATGCAAACCAGAACAAGTTAAATTAATCTCTCAGAAGAAGTTCTGGTCTCTGCAGCGCTGATCTCATCCAAGGGCCTTTGTCTCCAGGGAATGAATAACTTTTATCTTGCTGCAGGGAGACAGATCCCTGCAGCATCACAAGTGTTGCTATTTGCAATGGTATGACAAGGACTACGGGATGAGGTGACCAAAGTAAAGACTGACTCTGGAAGTTGTTGTTCTCCTTATGCATTGCACAAAAATGCTATATCAATAGATTTGGGCTAGAATTATCTGTGTATTTCAACTCTGTACCTTACGGATCTACCTAATTAGCCCGACACAATGTTAGCACATTAACTACACTCCAGAAGGCTGAGGGTACTTATTACTGAGAGAACTCCTACTAGAAACCTTGGTATTTTTACAATACATTTTTGTCCATACTTTTTGGAGCAATAATAATCTAATACCACACTCCCTCCCCAAATAGCTGCAGGGTACCTTTTAATGAATAGGAACAAACAAACTATCCAGCTAAGCCCAGAAACGTGACCCCTATCAAAAGCAGAATCAAACAATACCCCAAAACAATCTACGTACGCAAAGAACAAACTTTTCTTTTCTTCCAAAGATTAACTCAGCAGGTATCTGGCATTCAAAAAATTCTACAGAAACAGAAATAATTTTGTGTTTGAAGAGTTTTCTTTAGCATTATTGTTGCAATTATTTGGGGGAGGAAAGGAAAAGTTTTAGAAAACAATTCTGCAGTATTATTCTAAGTAGCATTCTGTACATCCTGTGTTCTCATTCAATGACAGTTTGTAAACTCTGGTATGTTTTTAATGTGGAAGTGTTTTTTTTCAAATTTCCTGGCCATTAAGCTCCAGTTCAACATTTATTGCACAATAGCAGTAGCATTTCCCATTTCTCCACAGAACAGTATCTGGTGTTCCCAGCAGTGTACTGGGCTCTGTGCTCACACAGCCATACCTAAATGGTGGGGCCAAAGGGAGACGCTGCGAATCTTGTTTGCCGCACACCAAACACCACAGGTTTGTGATCCTTCTCTCAGCCCAGAGGATTGACTCAGAAGACACCTCCACTGCTTTGGGATCAGGCAGGACCTTTCCACTGGTCTCCTGTTCCACCAGAGTGAAGACTGGAGAGAAAAGAGCCCCTGGCAAGAAGGTGCTCACGTTATGCTCTCCCTCTGCTTTCCCCCTGCTTCACAGACTGCCGGGGTCCCAGTGGCACAGACCAATACCACTCTGGCCACTGGACTGCCCAGGTGGGGAGCAGCATCTCTCCATGCACTGCATCTGCAAAACACATCCTGCAGAAGCTGGCGAAAGCAAGCAAACACTCTCGGCTGCACGTCCCTCTCAGTAAAACTGAAATGATCTATTGAGACTATCAGCACCCTTTGTCAGAGATTGACATTAGTGCATGGCACCTGATCTTCCTCAGATACGTATCAACGTACCACTACGAGTCAACAAACACCACGTGTGCATGACAGAATTTATAGACTGCAGTGTTGCTTTTGGTGATTATGACCTTTAGATTTATTGGTGCATTGAACCCTGGGGACCGGCTACCTCTCTGGGGAAAAAAACCAATTCTCCTTCTGGCCATCTGTATTTTTGAGCTGATGTTTTGAAGCATTAAAACCAGCAGAAGCAGAGGCGACTGAAATAGTACAAAGAAGTCAGCACCAAACCTTCGAAATAAAGGAGATTGTGCAGGCCATCCGCAACAGTGTCTCCCAAGTGCTCGTGTTGCTGTGTCCTTTAGTCAGTGCTATGCAATGATAGAGGAAGGCAATGAAAATATTAAATAACCTGGTTGTCCCTCTCAGAGCTGAAGCCTCAAAGCAACTATCAGGATTTTTCCAACTTTTTATTAATGGAAAATGCAGTCTCTACATCAGTAGCTTCCAACAGAAGGTACTGAGTTTGCCTTTTTTTCTTTTTACTTTTTTAATTCTTTTCATTAGGAAACCTGAAGCAACACTGCTCAATCTCAGTTCGGAACCAAGCGACTCCAGCACTTCCTCTGAGTGAACCTCTCTCTGTATAGGGGCAGCAACACAGCAGTCTGTCATAGAGCAACTGCTCCCATTCCTTCACCACTTTGATCCTCCAGAGCCTGGGATTTTTAATTGTGTTGTGAAGCCTAAATAGCTCATGGGTACTCCTAAGAGAGATGCATTTCCTAATTATTGCTGCAGTATTACGTAGACTCATGGTACTTTACAGACAAATGCAAACAATGCTCTGGATGTTGGAAATACTCAGTATCTGCTTCAGTTCTGGAAGAAGAGAGACTTTTTTTCTTGGTTACCAAAACAGGCCAGTAAACATATGTCTTTTTCTTATTAACATGAGGAGCTTTTGTGTTAGTTCCAATGCCCAATTGTCCAATGTGCTTAGAACCGCCAAAAACAATAACCCAGGAAATTTCATTTTCCACAACATTTTAGCACTGGCTGACTCGGTGGAATCCCAGCAGTGAGCTGTGTGCGATGATATATGAAGTGAAGAATGTTTGCCCTGCCTTCCAAGCCTCACAGACTTCCTGCTCACAATCCATGCTGAGGTCACAGGGTGTGCTCTCAGACCCAGCTCCAGAGGAGATGCTGTCTTCAGGTTTGCCAGGTGGGCTTGATACCACTGTGGCCAGACAGACAGCAAATTACCATCCCGGAAGAATTTCTCCCTATTGCCAGTATTACCTTCAGACCAGAATTTCACATGAGAAAATACAGAAAGGCTGACTTGAGGCTCAGGGTTGGGATAACTTGCCTTAAATTTGCGTTTGCTTAGCTCATGTTATAAGGAAACAGTTACAGCTTATTATGTACAGCAACCCTGAAAACAGCCTCCAATGCCATATTCCAAGAAAAGTAGATGGACTATTACAAAGTTTGTCTGGCAGCTGGAAAGTTTGTGAGTAATGTGAAAGTGTACTTGGAACATGAAATAACGTAGTTCATGGTGGCTGGATATGGACTAACCGGTCCTTCCAAAAGCTGTGCATGTGGAAAGAATGACAAACTGCAGCAAAGTAGGCAGGTAGGGTTCGTAAGACGCCACAGCAGGCTCTCAGCAATGGCTTTTACAGTTTTGCACTGCTCAATGCCATTTCTGCACTCAGAGGTTAGATCTAATGGGATGTGCAGATGCAGAGATATTTTCCCTTCTTTTAACTGATTTGAAGAATAGGAACCATGGGCTCTGTGCCACAGATGGGAAAGATAATTCCTCAAGCTTTCATGAGAAGTTGCTTGAAGTATTAGTTTCAGCAGTAAAATGTATATTTATGTTTACAGAAGAAAAAGTTGGCTATAAACTTTCCAACAACTATACAGACTGGAAAGTTGTTCTGTCATCCTGTCCCACCCACCCCCCCACCTCTCGCATCGCTATAATACCTGCTAAATATGCAATGAGTTTATTTTTCACTCTTAAAATCACACAAGAAGGTCACCAATGAAACTATTCTTCCCATGTGGAATTAAGCAGAAGCAGATTAGTTAAAGCAGAGATTCTCATGGGGATCTTCCCTAGATCTTTATGTTTGGTTATTTTAATACTTGAAGTCTACTCTGAGGATCCAGTTTAGCTGAGAAGAAGTCACAGACCTGATTGTGTTTTCAAATTTGTCTGTGCTTTTTATTTTATTTCTTTTAGGACACTACAATCCTGTTTATTCAAAGGTCACTGTGCTGAAAGCAATATCTGCAGATAACAAGAAATACTGAAAATAGTCACAGAAGGCAGAAAAATCTGAGTTCCATAACCCTTCACCTCTATTCCTTTTTGGACTGTCTATTGGTTTTACAGATGAAAACAGAGGAAATTCTATTGTCTTGAGTTTGCCTGAGCAAACTAAATTGAATTTAATTCTTCATTCCCTCCCCCTCTCAAAAGAACAGGTCCTTTTGAGATTCTGCAGCAGCATAAAGGCTTTGGGTTTGTTAACCCTTCTGTGGCTCATGGGTACTCAGCAATCACAGCCTCCATCGTCTAGTCAGAGAGTCATTTCTAAAACTGGCACATTGCAAATGAGAGACGGTTAGGACTGTGGGGAGGAAGAAATCCCTTCCAATGGAAAACTAAAGTAAAGAAGTAGATTTATACTCCCTCAAATGTTTTGATTAGAGCATAATTCAAAATACAGTTTAAGAAAACCACTGATCTATTAAAAACCTCTTCCAATATATACTTCACAAGAGCAGGAAACCAGAGTCTCCAGAGTCACAGCTTCTGCTGCTCAAGGCTATTCCAGTAGCACCACACGTCAAGGTGACATGACTGCACCAGGCCACATGAACCAGCCAACACCGTCAGTCTGGAGGCCAGGAAGCATTATCTGGAGCATGGTAATGACCTGATGGCTGCTAGCAGTGGCACCCTGCTGCGTAAAGAGGGATTACTGAAATCACATAGGTCAGTAGCACTCAAGGTAACTGTCAACATCAAACTACCTTCTTTGTGATTTGTCTCTTACTCTGGGAAGAAGTTTCAGGAACAGGGCAAATGAGGCGGCCGCGCCAGCCAAGCATGGGCTTGTTGTGAAGGTTCTAGGATCTCCCCTGGGTTCAAATGCCTCTCCACAGTTGCACATATGTAAATATATACATGTTGTACATATATGCATATTTGCAAACATCTTTTCTGGGACTGTTCTCTTCATATAGTCTGTAAATATTATGTAAGGCGCTTGGATCGGAATCATACTGAAAATAAATGTCTCCTGTAAAGAAAACTGTCTATCCCATCAGAAAGAGTAGCATAGATTTACAGACTGAGCAGACTGGTACACTTTTTCCATTCATTACACCAACAAAAATGTTGCATGAGAAGTAAGATTTAGGCAAGCACTGAATTTGGAAAGCAGAACACAGGAAGCTGAAATGTGCAGCCAACTCAGCACGCGGAAACTAGACATTAATATTTCAGGACTGGAATCTGGGGCCCACAGCTGATAATGTAAAATTTAATGCTCCTGGTAACCTGTAAATTTCCAATGGAATCCAAGATCTCATATATGGAATTTAAGCAGAATATAAGCCATTCTACTGATAAGAAACACATGCATATTGACCATAGCCAGAATCAGCCTCTGAAGGTAGCTTTTTCTTTCGGGCATATCTGTCCCACAATCTCCTCTGAAGCATTTAGACAGGCCAGAATTTCCTTTGAGCCACTTGAATCAGAAGCAGGCCCTCAGAGCGCTCTCCCTGATCACAGTGATCGATGCAGAAGGAGGTGGCACCTTTTGTCTCTAGCCAAGGACTGATCTTATCATAGAGTCATAGAGTGGTCCAGGCTGGAAGGGACCTCCAAAGGTCATCTAGTCTGGCCTCCCCACAGTCAGCAGGGACACCCCCAACTAGACCAGGTTGCCCAGGGCATCCTCCAGCCTCCCCTTGAATATCTCCAGGGAAGGGGCCTCAACCACCTCCCTGGGCAACACAGTTCTGTTCTGGATGGGCTCACAAACTGCTTTTTTTCTGTTAACCCTTTGTCAAAGGAGAACAACATTGATTTTCTAGGAAAGAGTCTGCTCTCCTTAAACATTTTTGTTATTTCATCACAAAAACCCCAAACAAATAAGATGCAAATAAAGGGACAATTTTGTGTACTTTGGCAATTTTTCAGCCAAAACAATTAATAAAGTTTGGCAGTTTTTGACCTTGCAAGAAAAGCCTCTGTTTCCAGGTAAAGGAAACCTTTTTCCCAGGTGTTGCTAAACTCATCAGTTAAGCAGCAAATAAACTAAGCTGCAAAAAGATGACTAGGGAAAATGTGGGCCTACTGATGAGTGGGGCAGGGGACCTGGTGACAAAAGGCACAAAGATACCAAGGTACTCGCTGTCTTCTTCGCCCGTCTTTACTGCTAACATTTGTCATCAGAAATGCCATGCCTCTGAAGCTGAGGGAAACTCTGGAGCAAGGAAGACAGCCTGGGTGCAGGAGGATGTTAGGCATAGCATCAGGTATACCTGATGGCCACAAGGTGTACTCGCTCGCTCTCTCTCTGGCCCAAACCCTGCAGCCCCAAGAGGTGAACTGCACAGCAGTGTGCAAACACAGTTTGGCAGGGGCTAAGCACCGAGCTGCAAAGCCAAACAGATGCTAACGTTTGCATTAGAACTCCCCAAAGCATTCTGGTCTGCAGCTCCAGGGGATTCATCCTATGCTGCCCTTTTAAAGTCAGGCTTGTAACAGAAGAGTTACAACCGTGTTTCAGCATTAAGTTATTAAAAGTGAAAAAAGCCTGTGTGCCTAATCACCAAAGATGTCAATTTGCAGGACCTATTGAAGCTCTTTTTACTGCAAACCTCTCCCATTTTTACTTGAGAGTTACAAGAAGCTTTACGCAGTTCTGTAGCCCTGCGAAAATCCTGTATGTTTCTTTCTTTTTCTCTCTCCCTCCTCCTCTCTTCCTTTTCCCACCCACATATTATTAACTCAGAATGCGATGTAATTATAGTTTGTGCTTATCTGAAGGACCTGCACTCCACCATTCAGTTAAGAGGGTAGTTTGAATTAGAACAGACAAAAGATCTTGCTAGAGAGAGAGAGACAGAATGATTGCTAGACTTGGGGTAATGAGCAGAATCCATTGGGGAAGATAACAGAGGAAAGATCCTTGAGTCTGGGTCTAAACGGTTGTCACTGCAGGTCTGCAGTATGGCTTACTGCTTCAACCGAAGTCAGTTTCTCCCCTGTTAAAGTCAGTTGGGTTTTTTCCTGGCCTAATCTTACTCAGACTGAAGTAAGTGGTGATTTCGCTGGAAGCGATGCCGTGTCCTTTGTTGCTAACCATAATGATGGCGTTTGCTGTGCTTCTAGCCAAGATCCTAAAGAGACACCAGAGAAATATTTTTTTTTCCTCCCTCTGTGGTCTCTCATAACTAGTTTTCTCTTTCTTAAGATCACGTGAAACACAAGTAGGGCACAACACTGGAAAGTGGATGAAGAAAAAAGCCCTGCCTTTGAAAAAAATCTCTGTGAATCTCTGGTACATATGAACCAAAGAGAAGAAATGGGAGGTTAAGAAAGACAGAGCATCTGCTCAAATTGCTGTCTCCTTCCAAACTTCAAGCTCTAGAAGGCCAGAGTTCTAGTTCTGACTGAATATCTTGGATTATGTCAGGTGCTCTTCCTGCACCCACTGACTTCAGCTGGATTTTTGCCTGGATTTTTTTCTTTGGAAGTAGCACTGAGCATCAAAATCTGCACTGGTTTAGTCTTAGTATTTAAGGATCAATAAAAACGATCCCTAGGACTTAATGGAGCAAATGAACTGACTAAAACATGAGTCTAATGTGCTAACATATTTTCCAGCAGCTGTCCCACAGCAAGCAGCTAGAGGTCTTACCCCTTCACTTGGTAGTCAAATCTTCTGCTGGGGTAAGAAGTCCTGACCATTGCTGAATCCCCCAGCAGCCTGGTCAGCAGCGCTCTGGCACCCCTATGAGGTAGGGAAATACCTGCTTCTGCACAGGGTTTGTCATGTAGGTAAATCAGATACACACAGGAAAAACCACGGAATCATGTCTGTGCTGCATTCATCTTGATGACTGCTTCCCTCATACAGACCTCTGCACATCTGGAACAGGGTTATTGCTACATTCGAAATATTCCTTAGTGCAAGAATCCTAAATGCTTTTCACCTTACGGAAATTTAAGGAAATGTGAACTGCCCAGAGGAATTTCAATTTGGAGTCCTAAGGTGCACCAAAAAGCTGACTGCACAGAGCTGGAAAAAGTTAAAGAACAACTGGAGAGGATACAACTGAAATCCATCCCAACAGGAAAAAGGGCAACAGAGGCCAATGGGAATAAGTGAGGACGTGAAGATTAGCACCAGCAAAATGTAGAATTGTTTCACACAAACAGCCTTGGAGGGAGGCAGATGGGGGAGGGATAGTCTGAAAAAAAAACCAAAACACAACAACAACAAAAAAAACGCACACCCAAGGCTGGAGCAAATTAAATGAGTAGTTAAAAGAGGAAAAGAAGTACAGAGCAGCTAGTAACAGCCCTGCATTGTTCAAAAGCTCTACTTTTGGTAGCAAAAGGTAAAAGAGAATGGTTTCTGTAAGAAACAAAGCGGGGATAGGAAAAATTGTTAAATATTTGCCTCAGAAAAACAGGAGAGCCCTGTGAGCCTAAGTGGGAGTCAGCCTCCAAAGACAGATGGCAGCTTCACTCTGAAGGATGACAGCCAGGGCCCATGTACACCCCCCCAGAAGAGCAGCAGCTATGGCACGCACTGAACACTTGCAGAGAGAAGACTGGGGGCACCAGTAGCCCACGGTGTCTCTGTGAGTCCCACAGCAGGCAGGACCAGGCGAGCTCTCACCTGACCATGCCAGCTCTGTCCAAAGAGGTGGGAAACATCTGCATGGGGGAGAGAGTAGTTCACAAAGGTATCTGCCCGCATGCAATTTAAGACGTATTAAATATTGTTTGTCAAGTTCAGTGTGACAGTCTAAGCCATTACGGGAGTCAGTACAGCTTTATAATGAAAGTTTACTTGGCTGTAGAGATCTTGGGAGTTTCCATCTACACAGCTGCCATGACAAAACCAGAGAAATGCGGCAGACAGGAAATAATAAGGACTCACTTCTGGCCTCACTTTTATTTATGCCATTGAGATGAAATTAGCAGGCTCACTTTTATCTCTCATGAAGTGGGGTTTTTTCCCCAGTAGTCCTTCACTACACTTAAATGGAGTTACCTCTCTCATACCAATGGAAAGGGAGTTTTGTTGACTGTTCATCTGTTATGAACACATAATCAAGAGAAGAATTTGGTGGCCTTTGTCAAGGCATTTTGTAATACGCTTAACTGGAAGGAGTTAAGTATTTCAGCACCCAAGTGTTGTCTAGGAAACAGACATTAGCTGCACCATAATGTCTTTATGGCCAATTGGGGTATCGCCCAATTATCTTCTGTTGTCAGGCACAGGGCTTGCACTGGTGCTTTACAGGCCTGTGGACTCTGTGGGGAGATTCCCACTGATGACAGAGTGTTTTGGGACACCTCCAACAGCTATCTTGTCTTTTACTTTTCCAGCTAGGTAAAATCAGGAAAGGGTTTGAATTCCACAAATTCCCACAGATTTCATAAAGAAATAATGCAAATCCTGAGATAACCTCACCTGTTATCAAAGACTGAGGGGGTGGCAAAGATACCCATTCTGAATGGTTTAAAATAAGAATATCAAATGTAAGATGTTTGCATCTGCTGACAATACTAAAACTGCAGAAATTGCTAAGAATGAACACAGATAAGAACCACAACATTAGAGATATTCTGATCTTCTAGGAAAATGAGACAGAAAACAGAAAACGTTGCTTTCTTGGGGCAATGATCTAAACCAGAAAGCATTTATTAAATTAATCAGCAATATGATGGCCAAGAAAGGACAATTTAGAAGACTATAATATGAAAATATTTGAAACTCTCTGTCCAGTATATGGCAGTTGTAAAATCAAGAAATTAGAAGGATGTGATAACAAAGAGACAGAAAAAGAATCAAGGGAATGATATTGTTGCCATATACAAGGCTTTGATTCACTCTTCTGGAGAATGATGAGCCAAATTAAGTTCCAAGTCACACCAGTACCACTTCGTTGTCCCCAGATCTCCCAGTACTATTAACAACTGTAGAATTTGTTCCATTGGGTAATTTTTTGGCTTTTTTTTTTTCTCAGAAAGGTTTTTCCAGTTGTGCAGAAGATGCCACATGAAGCTAATAAAATAATTCTATGAATTAGGAATATTTCTTGTAAGAAAACTTGTGACTAGGCTGGGAAAGAATTTTTCCAATGGATCAGAGGCAGGATTAATTCCAAAGCGATTTCCTGAGGAAAGAAACTATTGAGGAACTAAAAATAATATACTAAACTGCAAGTGGTCACAAAGCTCTTGCTTCTGTTGGCTTGTCTGAGCCTGCATCCAAGAAAAGTGAAGATGTTTGCATTCAAACAGAAATGTGAAGCTCACAGCACAGTTTGCTGAGTTTCTAATAAGTCTGTTAGTTTATAGCACAGCAGGAATAAACACAAGAGTACTATGGGAAAGCCCGCAGTGTCAGGCGGTTCCCAGCAGTATAAATCACAAATAGCACTGCACATCCCAGCAGTGCACAGCACACACAGCAATGCCCTGGACCCCTCACTCATGACCATGCCAGCTCCACACTGGAAAACCTCCATAGTTTCTGCAAAGGGGTGACAACTCAATATATATTGTTTTTTCAGTCTGTAATGAACAACCTGTGTTGCCTATTCATTATTTATAGCCATTTGAATTGCAACAAATAGTTCTGACGACAATTACAGTGCTTCTTTATTTACACAAAAATGAGTAATTAAAACATGTAGATAAGAGCCCAGATCTGCATTTATAGTTACATGTATACATCTGGTAATTATCTCTGGATTTGTCAAAAATTCACAAGCTGATATCAGGGCCAATTGCACTATATTGTTTATTAAAGTAACAGAAGAACATCTCTTCATCCTTTTGTCATCCTGGGTACATCTAGAGTTAAGTCCTTTGATCTGCTGCTCGGTATGTAAAACCATCCTTTGCAGAGGGAAAGTATATAAAGCCACAGAGTTTTAAAGAAAGCAGAAGTGTGAGTAAAGAAAGAAGTAGAGGAGATATACACAAAGCCGAAGATTGGCGAAGAAACTTGCAAGGAAGAAGAAAGCACACTGTGCCAGCTACACACACACAAAAAAAAGATGGAAGGAGGAAAAGAGGGGTGAGAATAAATCCAAACTCTTTCTGACACTCCTGGAACACAGACTTGAGTGGCAGTACTTTCATTTAGAACATGGATGACTCTTTAACACCTGGTGAGTTATGTGCTGCTCTGTAAAGCCACTTCTCCATTCTCTCCCAGGCCTTACTAAAGGCAAGGTGTCTGCTGATGGGGAAAGCCAGTTCCCTGCCTGCACCACTTAAGCCCTCATATCAGCTCTCTAGTGACACGTAGGTTTTATCTAGACTTTCTGCAGCCAGCCCAACTCAGCCCAACATAGACTTTTCCAGACTACAAGGCAAATGCTGCCTGAGCAGTAACAGATCTCCATAGCAGGATTGTTCAAGCAGGACCCCGGTGGGTCAGAGCATGAGTAAACTCAAGTTGGGATCTTCATGCTCTTTCAAAAGAGGGTTTGTTCTCTACATAGAGACACTCAATGGCTGGAGACAGCCTCTTTGCACAGTAAGACAATCCAGTTAGATGTTGTCTGTGTTTTGTTATGTGCCTTTTATAGAACACAGGAGATGGTGGTTAAGGTCCTAGAAATGCTAGCACATGGAATCACTTTCCATGAGCTGAATAAATTCTTTTCAAGTGACCATTGTCCTTCCTCTTTTCTGCAGCTTGGCTTGCGGTGGAGAGGTGTTGTAAACAGAAAAGAAAATACAGTGAACAGTATGGCTTTTCTCAGCCTTGGGAAGGAAGCAGAAGGTGCTGAATTAAACAAACATCTGCCCTGGCAAATAGCAAGCAGTGCGTTTCTCTAGTAAACTGAGCAAACAGGGCTTGGAAGTTAGAGAGAGGAGAGGGTGAGACAGAGTAAGCCAAGATGGCCATTTTGCTAAATGACTTTTTTTCATGCTCCAGCAGTCATTGTTGTAATTACGAGGATGTCTGGAGAACCGAACAGTCTGAATCTTCATTGCTTTAGGACATTGCCAATAAGACAAAAAAAAATTGCTAACACGGTGAAAACATTCATATGCAATGACGTTTGGGGCTTTTTTAACCAGCAAAATGTCTATTATACAGAAGAAAAATCCACTCTGGGTTCTTTCAACACATAAATTTCATGCTCATCCAAAGGGCCAAATTAACAATGGCAGGAACTGATGTCTGGTGTTTACTGAAAGGTGAGGCACAGACATGATTAGGTCACATCCCAGCCCTGCCATGAGCGTCTGCTTCAAGATCAGAAGGTTTGTGACTCTCCATGGATCCACAGAAGCTTCCAGCCCAGGTGACAATAAGAGTAAGTGTATGAGCAAATTAGCAGGAGATGGGAAGGAACACTGAGAACGCCTCACCACAGCTGCAATGGCTTATATAGAATTTTTAGATTTACCGCAAGAAGCCTCCAGATCAGGAACACACATTTTATGCTCATGTGCCACACCCAGTTTATGAGATTCTATAGACATACACACAAAGCCTGAAAGGTCTACTAAGGGGCTACGTTACTTGTGTGCTCCACCGTGACTGTTGATATGACAGGCACAACCAATGGAGAGGTTCCTTCTCCCTTGGCCTTGGACAGATACAGCACCTTGTTCAGAATAAACCTTGCTGGCCTGCCATTCCCAAGCCTTGTCAGCCCTGCACACTGCAGCCATGCAGTAGGCACCATGCAAGCAGCAGGGCAGGCTCTGCAGCACCACTACAACCCAACCTCCCCCAGCCATTTCCTTCCTTTTTCTAAACCGCTTCTATGCTGGGCGACAGCTTTTTCTCTTGTGTCTTTAACTTCCATGAGAATTTGTACCTTATCTTGTACTTAAGAGCTCTAAATATGGATGTTTAGATCAGTTTTCAGTCCTGAACCTCTGCTCTCAATAACTGATGGCAAGAGCTGAACATATGGCTCCCACGTGCCATGTTTTCTGATCCCTGATGAGCTCCACATAATGTGTAGTTTGAGACAGTACATTCATTCATTCACTTCTAGAAGCAGCCACTTACCCCACACACTGAATGAAAGAAACTAAACTTGGAATTTCCTGCCTTTATCAAATTCTCTCCTTTTTTTTTTTTTCTTGCCTCACAATTATTTTTCCATCACTTTATATTAGAACATCATTTTTCTCTATGCTAAAAGTAAGGCTGGACCTTCAACCATCGATACTGCCCTTCTTCAGGAGATAGGAATATGTGTGTTTTATTGAGACCGTGAAACTAGTTAACTATCAAAATGTGCATAAGTCTTTTCCAAATACTGGAAATGCTAATCACTGCTCTAACCTTCAGAGGTAATTGACAATAACTCAACGACTACTTCCTTTGACGTTAATGACTACACAGCTTTCGTAATCACTTTGTTGGTATGCGTCAATGATTAAAATTTATGGCACGCAGGGGTATATTTCTTGGCTCCCCTGATTCAGGAAACCTCTGTGGCACTGAGAGGACAAAAGAATTTGCAAATTGGGGAAAAGAGAAAGAGCACTATGAGCCAGTGGCTGTTTTAAGATATTCTAGTGACAAGGCCTTTGGTAGAGCATACCAAATGCATTGCAACAAAAGGAGAATTTCATTTTGTTTTTGAAATGCTGTTATTACATTCAAGAAATTTGCAAAGGCACCTTGACAGAAAACGATCAAATATCTGAACTTCCAGTGCAACAACATTTGCTTGGAAAATTACGTTTTAATGCAGGAAGTCAAATTTGCATACTAATTAAATTTTTCCTTACACTTTTTGGCCTTCCCACCTACCCACATTGACAGAGATTAAAAGATTTTTTTTTTATTAAGTTCTGTCAAACAAAACACACTTTTGTAAAGTCCTACAGTACAAAGTATTGTACTCAGAATTTAGGCAGTGGAAGCATTTCCACATGCTGATGGCAGAGAGATGGGAAAGATTGGATTTTCTCCTTCACTACATTTATACATTGTGGGGAAACAGCTTCAGGTACTACATGCTGGGTAACAAAATAAAAAGACATTGCACTTGTAAAACTACAGTGGCTCTTCACTAAGAGATTTACAGAGGTGCTGCAAGTCAGAGTAACACTTCAGCTATCTTCACCTTGTTTGACTCCCAGGCAGGGCTGCAGGATGATACAGGTAGAGCAGGCAATAAATAGTTGAAGGTGTCAGGATGAGGATGTTAACATCGGCCCTGAAGGGAGAATAGCTGAGCAGCTCTCTCAGACCCTGCTCTTCCCAACAGCCTGGGGCTTCCAGACCAAGTCACTCCTCAGCCAAGCAGTGACTGTGGGCTGTGACACTGTCACCTTCCAGCCTCCACCGGGCGCTGAACACAGGCTCTCAGCTCCCAACATGACCGGGCACTGGGCACAAGGAGGAGGAGGAGGAGGAATGGCGTCAAGCATAGGCTCCCAGCTCCTGAGACGATCAAGCACCGGGAGTGAAGTGAAGGAGGAGGAGGAATGCAGCTCAACTGCAGCCTTGGTTTGAGGTTGCCTTGTTTTTAAAAATCAAGCACTGAAGCAAAATTTCTTACTGTGAAATAGCTACTTCTGTATCTTTTAGTGGAAAACGAATTATTTCAGAAGGATGAAGCCAAACTTGTTACACTATTTTTTCCAACCTCCTCTTTGTATGTGCCTCTTATCAGCAATAACTTCCTAAGATGTGGCCTCCCCACAAACCACCAGGATCACTGCAAACAGGCAAGCAATTCTGCTAAGCTGCAGTTGTTTTTTGCTTTTCTGTTAAGCCAAGAACTGAAAGCTTTATTCTGCTTTGGTTGACAGGCTGACTTCAACACTCTTCAAAGGCTGTTTTCTTTGAGAGAGTTTATATTAATTTCTGATTATGATAAGACTTGTCTATTCCCTGCTATATGGTGGGAGTAAAAGCACGGTCACCCCAAGCCAGGCCAGGCTCTGGGGTGGCTGGGGCAGGGTGCAGTGTGGCAGCAAGTGCCGGTCCCACACTCAGTGTGCTCCCCAGCGGGGTATTACATGTGGCAGAGTAGGCAATGCTCTGAGTCCCCATGGGACTCATGGCTGGTACCAACACCCCCTGCGGATGGGATGCATCCACCTGGGCTCACTCTTACAACACACAGAGAAGTTTCCCCTCCCCAGCCATCAGCCTGGATCATGCTTTCAGCGCTGTGCAGTCTCACAGTGTCAGCAGACATACCTACTGCACTCATGTTTCGCTGGAGAAAGAGAAACTTCAACATCTCACAGATTGCCTCTGTAGGATGCTGAAAGGCTGCAAACATTGAAGTCATTGGAAGCACTAACCTAATGTCACCCAGGACACAGTCACACCAGTGTGGGTTCCAGAACTGCTGGCACACAATTACTTTCCTGACCTTAAGGACAAAATTATGTTCTTGGTCTTTTTTCCTGCAGACACTTAGGCCACCTTTTACTGCTCTGCCAGATGTCTTTAAGTGAAGTTAAATTGCATCTAGCATAAGTGCCATCTAAGGCTTTCCCGTGACAAAACTATCTCACAGTGATACCAACAGGGCAGCTCCCATTACCTGCAATTAATTCTGTCATTAGGAAGAACAGAACTAAATAGACATACCTTGAGCTGTCCTAGGACAGGGCCACATTCTGTCACCACTTAAACTTCTCTTTGGCCCATGTCTCATACATGGGTTCTGTGCAGAAACAAGGGCTGTTCTGGACCCAGAATCCCCATCTCTACTCATGCAGCCTGGCCTTCATGTCACCCTCCTTCAAGTGCACAAATACTATGAGCATTTGTTCTTAGAGGAAGGGAAAATTCTACACAACATAAGGCACGTTGTTTAAGGACTTCCAAAGAACGAGTTTTGGTGACACAAATACTGCATTGAAAATTGTAACACTAAAGGAATATTACAGCCATAAAACATACTATCACAGTCCAGTCCTTAGCTCAAAACGTGAACCAATTCTCTGTTGATGCTGCCTTCTTTGCTGAAGCACTGGCTCTTAAACAACATTCTGGGGTTTTCCCCCATAATGATGAATACTCAACTGCTTTCTTCAGTGTCGTCTTCTGTAAAGCTCTGAATAGTCCATTTAAAGGCTCCAATAATCTCCACATCCTGAAAAACACGCTAATAGTTTCACTTGAAACCACTACCATGGGTATTTTTTCTTTGTTATTATTATGATTCAGAGCTCTGAAAGGATATTTCAAGCACAAGCACCTGTTTAGGTTTTTTTTTTCTTTCCACACAGCTACGAATCTCACAGTGGAGTTATCCTTTGCCTCCTCCCCTTTCCTCTTTATTTCCTCCCTTACAAATAGAACAAAGCAATATACTCTATTCTTTTGGGACAGTTTTCTATCTGCAGGATACTGTAACAACTAATTTAATTTAACCCTTTGAAAAATAATGTTTTGACATGATGCTCTGACACACACCTTCAGCTCTAAGGAAAGCAGCAACAATAGAATTACACAGAGGAGAACCAAAAACTCTAATTTTCATCCTTTAGGAAGAACCCTGTTTGTCTTTAAAATCGAGAGAGAAGAACTTCGCAAATACTCTCCATACTTTGGCACTATTTCCATGTAGGGTAATGTCTGTAACTTTGTTGTCTCTGGAGGGCACTTGAACATCAAGATCCCAGTGCCTGATGATGCCAGTTGCAGCCAGGCACATACAACCCTTGGGCCTCAAATGTTAATTATATCTGCTACTGTTTACAGCTTATAATTATTGACATTAATTTACTGAGTGATGTTACACATCTAGCCTCGAGTTATGTTTTTGGCATGTTAATCCATTTGTACACAGGCTATTCTATCTGATTGTACAGGCTGAAATTAAAGGGCATTTTTCACTTAAATTTCATTTGATTGATTTCACCATGTTCTACATGATTTAAAAAAAAAAAAAAGTAATTTGACCATCTCTAGTAATGTTATAAATATTTTTTAAATCATACATGACACTTTGATACAATAGCAAGAGAGAAATATCTGCAAAACATAAAGCCACGCTTTCATCACATTTTTCAGCAGGCTCCTAAAGCCACCAGAGGGCAGAGAGTGGAAAGCCCAACAGGTTTCCTTTGCATGGAGCTGAGAGTCAGCTTCAGGCAGGAGATGGAGAGATGAGAAGGTCCATAAATAGCCCCAGAACGTGCACTTGACTGGGTTGTGTTTGATTTCAACAGCAATCAGCCCTGGTCCTGCTTCATCACTCACAGCCCACAACAAACACCTCCTCACCTTCATCATTCCTACACCATATGGCAATGGCTGCAGCAGACCATGCACATGGCATCTAGTGTCACGCCTGTGGCTGCTCTGGGCCATCTTGTGCTCCAGGGAAAGAACTGGCTTCAGCACATTCCAAGCAAGGATGTATACCAACGTAGTTCCATCGGGCTAAGGACTGGAGCCAGACATTTCAAGTATTTTTTACATAGGGCTTTTAAATTGCTTTTAATTCAAAGAAGGATTATTGCTGTTGCTGACTTACTCCTTCATAATTGCTTTGATTTCAGTGAAGACTAGATAATTATGTCTTCTTCAAGAAGAACAATTCATTTTAATGTTGGAAGACCCTGATTCTATGAGGTCTCTAGGCATGGGAGCATGTATAAATTTCTGTGTGCTCTCAGCTTGCCGTGAGCTTCCAACCGCCTGATGCCAGAGGCTGTAATGGGCAGCAGAGCAACCTCGGGGGTAAAGACAACGTGCAGAAGAGGTTCTGGGCTAACTGAGTGGCCAGGCAACCACCTCATGGACGGGGAGCACCCAACATGCCAGCTTATCAGCTGGAGCAAGAAGGTGGTACAAAGCCTTCCTCGGCCTTCCCACTTCTGGGGAAAAACCCTTACCATCCTACACTTCCAGGAATCACCTTACAAGGACTAAGAAGCCTGCATTGCAGCAGGGCATGCAGCTGGGCCTGGCCCTTGTCCGAGCTGTCTCAAATGAGGCCATCACTGGCAATAGCAACTCCCGACCGTGTCAGGACACAAGTCACTGGGAAATGGCTCACACACCTGGTGTGCAAACTCCCACGCTACAACGGTGTTTTGTGCAGGCAGAGAGCAATCTCATCTCCGACGCAATTTGACTGACATTACAGTGGAGCCTCAGACACTTTCCATGGGAATTAGGTGTCTACCTGCCATTTATAGCTTTTAAAATCTCTCCCTAAGTGCCAAGAGAGAAGTTTGAATGTGAAATTACCTCCCTTTTAAAGTCAAAATAAAGGAGCAGATTTTTAACAGAAGTTGACCCTGAAAGAGAAAGTCATTGCACAGTAATGATAGATCAAGATCTACCATTTCTTTTCCTCTCTAGGTGCCATCCAGGAGCAGCTGACAAAAACTGGTAGAGCTGAGCCATTTGGCCTCTCAATTAGCTTACTGACAATGTTTGACAGTCTGAATTGAGAAAATATGAAAATACAAACAATAAATAAAGAATACAAAATATCAATCAAACACGGTTCTAATTCATGCCCTTTCCTAGATCATGTCCCTAAACAAAGAAAAAGAAGGTACACTTCAAACAGTTATTTTTATAAAAAACAGGAAGACATGCAATTAATTTAAAGAAGTATCCATGCATCTGTCATGTGAGATCTCAGACCCTGAACCAGCAGTCCTACCCTTCTCCACAATTTGAGATACACTGACTGAACAACTACCCCTCACTACAATCACTACTCTGGGATCAGAATTTTATTTGTTGCTTTTTCCTCATCATTCTTGGGCCAAAATCTTTCTCTGTTCTCTGTTTCCAGCTAGCACGACAGAGGAATTTGTACAAGTACCACGGTAAGAAGAAATAACATTCTTCTAGGAGTTTATCAGGTTCTCTGGGAGTCCAGGAGGTATGTGAGCTGCTCCAGCCAGTATTGTGCATCTCTCCAGGGTGAAGAAAAATATTCCTGAATGGCACTACACTACCAAACACTCACCATGAAAAAAACCCACACACTGTTCATACTCTTATATCACAGCAATTCTTCTCTGCAATAAAACAGGCTATTAGGAAGAATAATAATGTTCATAAACCAAGGTACTGAATACAAGTCAAAGTAGTGGAGAGAACACATTTATTTTACACTTCTCGTATCAGCTTATTCTAAGCTCATGTGATAGTAATGCAAGATAAAGCAGAGGGCAGAAAATGATAGGGGAATGGTGGATTTTTTATCTTGTCTCGAGGATTAGAGAATCTGAGTGCTAACAGTTTTTTTATCTGGTGATACAACCGAAGACATAACAGATCTTTAGAGTAGGCAAAAGAAAGCTATTAAAAATATGGCACTGAGCATGTTCTATCTACTGCTGCAGCAGAGATGTGTTTCAGTAGTGCACCGACTGGGAGACGAGTCATGAAAAAAACCTTCACTTTGAATCATAGTTATTAGAACACCAAATTAATTTATTCTACAGCCCCTTTTGTGTCTTCATCATGACAAAGCCAATGGCAAAGCCACTACTCAGAAAGGCATATCAACAACAGATTCTCCTTATCAAAGGGTTTAAAGCCTGGTTTTCCCTGCTAGGGAAAATTCTTGATTGTTGCAGTCAGTGTCATTTACAGTAACTCCCCAACACAGAGACACAGATAGAGACACATGTCTACATGGCATCAGCTTCATCTATGTTGCTTCTCACTACACTACAGGAACAGTTTATTCCATGATACATACTTGGCACTTGCTTAAGCAGCTTTGTCATTCCCAGGTGTTGGTGAACTGTGAAGCCCTCTGCGATGGGAATTTTATGTGTCACTTAGGAGTAAATGGAGGCATAAACCAGTTCTATGATAGAACCTATAGCCGTTAGAAAGGGCAGGAAGTGATTCCAGGACTCTCTCATGCTTTTATCTTCACACTAGAAATCTTGCCACATCCGAACAGGCCTATGGAAGAGAAGAAGGGGAATATGGAGCAGTAGAGCCCACAGCAATGGTGACAAAGGTAGATGCCCATAGTGTTCAGCGCTAGCCCAGGCTGCTGAGGCGAGTGGGGCAGGTACCCCTAACTCCAACAGAAAAACATTCGGTTCAGTTCTGAGTGATTTTGAAAATGCTGCTTTGACATTTTCGGCCTGAAACCAGACATTTTCCCTGACATTATGAAACACAGTGAGGTAATATTACAAATAAGTGTAAAAAATAAATCCAACTTGGAAAACATAAATGACCTTTCAAAGCCTGAAATCCTGTAATAATAACTGTCCTGACCCATTGTTGAGGTTTCATTGTTTGAGCTTCACTGAGGTTTTTGCCTTTCTCCCTCAGATAAAGTGGACAGTAAGGGACTAAAATCCCAGAACAAGTGCATGCCTATTTACCAACAAAATGAAAAACGTCTTGAAATAGTTCCAAGTATCTAATCTGCTGGAGAGGGCGGAAATCATACAAATGAAGAAACCCAAACCCTCTCACCCCGTTTTCTCCAGGGTTTGCATATATTGCTTGCTTCAGACAGCCCAGTTTTAATGAATCCAAATAATCGGCTAGAACTTGAACCTGCTCTGCCATCTCTCACTGTTCTTTCAGTTCCAGGAAAACTGAAGCAAATTATATTTTTCTTGCTCAGCATTAAAAAAGCCATAATAATACTAATGTTTACATCTGGTTCCAAAACCATTTTTGAGCTTCGGTCAAAACAAAGATGAAATTTAATATGTATGAGGTTCAACTATTTGGGAAACCGTAATGTTTTCTTGGTTGGATTTTCAAATCCTTTTTCCTAAGAGCTTTTCTGTCCCCAAACCTGGTACTACTTTACCTAAATTGGGATTATTAGAGCAGTACCTACCCCCGATACAGTTGTTAGGGTGTTAAGTCAGCACAGCATTTTAATAGCACTCTAATGGCACGCAGATGAATGGCTGTGCTATAGACATCTATTGCTAAAAAGACTCACACACCATGATTTTGTTACAGCTCTGCTAAATGAGTGTGGATCATGGCTCGGCTGCTGGTTAGAAGACAAGAACAATGTTCTGCTCTGAAACTAACATCAATGTTATCTCTTTGGCCAGCTTCTTCCTTTCACGGGGATGTCATGGCCGAGAGTAAACTAGCATGTTGGGTGGTGTCCTTTGGTGGCAGGTTCCTGAGTGGTGGCTATGTTGGTTATGATCTAGCCCAGAAATTGCTATTTTCGCAAGAATCTCTGTGAATAACACCACTAACAAAATGCAGTTGTTACTGATTTGGGTCCGATGTACACTCCTTTCTCCCTTTCCCTTCCCACACTCCATCTCTTCCCATGTCTCTGACACTTTGTCCTGCACAGACAGTTCCCCAGTCTGCTCCCACATTCCCAGCTGTGGAGTAGCTACTGTCCTGGTTCAAACTGGTGAGGCGGCGTATGCCTGCTGAGGGCAGCAGCTCTGCCCTGCATTCCAGTCTGGGAATGGTTAAATATTGTTCCATATGCTTTTCCCTCTGTGGAGGCTCTTTGGGTCTCCTTCTGGCTCAGCTGCAAAGTGCTGCTTAACTTTGCTGGAATTTCATACATTTGAAAACCCTCTCCTCTTCAGTCATTTTTCCTTGATAATGGCAGATTCATAAATTAATCGGCGAGGATGGACACTGATAGACAGAAAGATAGACAGGCAGCCAGCTTCATTTCCTTGGGAACAAGACTAAAAAATGAACATGCTCCCTGGAGGCTTGACCAGCAATGACTTTGGTACAGTTGCACAGAACTACCTTTAATTGGATACTGTTGGATTATGTTCCATTTTTCCTCTTGTCCTGACCTGCTCATTGAGGTCTGCCAAAGCACTGGCTCCCAAATCAGAGAAGCACACCTTCCTCTGGGAGGGCAAAGTTGGCCAGCAGTTCACCAGGGTTTTCTGCAGCCGAAATGATTATTCCATGCTGTAGGAGCAAGGGATCTGTCTCTAGCTGAATAATCTGGCAGAAAATGCAGATAAATCACAAAAACATACTGGCGGAGAACCATGGGTATCTCATATAGAAAGTTTAAATTCATAATTTCAGATAAAAGTTTGTCGTTCCCAGACCAAGCCTGGTTTCTATTCACTGAATGCCCTTCTCACCTTAGACAGTACCAAACTGTTTGCATCGGATCTGTAGCCAAAGCAGAGATGCTAAAAGTTCTTAGCCACAGGCAGCAGAACTGTACACTGACTGTTGTTTGAACTCTAGATGATCAGGAAAGCAGTTGTTTATCATGTGAAAACACGAGATGTGCTTTTTTTCTTGATTTTTGTGAAGAAAAACTAAGATTTTTTTTACAAAAACCCCCACAAACAGGATACTCTACATTAGCTTGGACTCTCCAACTACTGTCTTTAATGAAGAAGCTTTGTATTGACAAGCATTCTTTAGCAAAATAGAAAACATTTTCCTAGAAAATATCTTTCTGTGGTTAGAAGTTTCTTGTTAGAAGTGTTTTTTCTACAATCTCTGCTGGTAACTGTGGTTTGGCGTTTGGCAAAGATGTAGGAGGACTGAAGTTGTGTTCAAAACCTCCAGTCGCTCCTCTGACAATGTAGAGGGCTCATTGCAAGAGCCAAGCTGAGTTTTAATCAAACTGGGAGAGATGGGGATGTCACACTGTTGAGCAGCCGTGTCTCATACAGGCTGGTGGCATCAGGAGGGATGAGGCCTAGGTCTCACTGCTTTTATGGACACACCAGCTGGAGTGTCTGGTGGGAGAACCAGCTTTCCAACTCCATTTCACCTCTGAGGGGAATCAACTGAAAAGAACGGATTAAATAAAGATTGGGTTTTAAATAAGTTTTAAGTTAAATTTTAAATACTCTGTCTGTCCACCCATCTCATCCTCCTTTTTTCACTTAAATAAGCTATCCTTCAGTTAATTATGTAAAAAATAGAGCAAGTATTTTTTTTTTTCCCAAGGAAATATTCCTTTGCCATAACCAGTGCCCCATGTTCTTCAGCAATTGCATAAGATTGGGGGAGGCACTGGCAAAGGCCTGGTAGAGGGGAGCAAAGAGTGACCATTTCGCAAAAGGCTCTCTGCAGAACTCCCTGGGTTTGAGACCACTCGCACAGCCTGGCCATGCACGCTTGCCTACACCTTGTAAGAACAGCGTGTCCTTGATCAATGCTATTGGTGCTACCACAGGGACTGTCTGTGCACCTTCTTCCTTCACAATGATCTTTCCATATCATTACAGGATGCTGTGGGAGCATCCGTGAAATCCTCTCAGCTCCTTTCTTGGATGGACGCCCTGCCCACGTACTGGGGAAGTCCATACCCAGAACATTCAGCCAGAGCTGGAGGTGCCTGAATCATTTACCATCTCTGGCTTGCACAGCGTATCGGAGCAGTTGGATGAATCCACCAGCACAGAGCCCTGCAGATGATGCAGCCTTATCCAACGCTAGGAAAAGTTTCGTTACCCTTCTTAGGAATCCAGGATTCACAAAGACTTAAATGAAGTGCTACTAGAAGTGAGTTCTGCTAAACCCATACAAAGGGTGGTGAGACACCATTAAATCAATTTAAACTGAGATTATATCAATTTAAATTTAATTAATTGGGAACAAAGTCAGTCTAAAATAAGCCTTTGTCAAACCATACTAAGAGTGGCCATCTCTAAACTCATTTAACCAAATCTAGTTGCCAACTAATTTAAGGTATGGTTCTGACACACGGAAAAAAACCTGCTGTGAACATCACAGACAGCTAATGAGGGTTCACACCAGGACTATAAAGACAAATACTTTTGAAAATTAGATGTTTTCCAACAGGCTTCACATTCTGCATTTTGTTTTCAAACTCAGACACAAAAAGGGCCACTTTAAGATTTCCCAGATCAAATCCACCAGTTTCCCCCTGTTTCTAAGAGGTTGCTGAAAATTTTGTTCAGTGATTTGATCTAAGACACTGCAGGAATTTTAATTTAAAAAAAATTATATAAAATTTTACTTAAATAGTAAAACAGCAGTTTGCAGTTCAGGAGCAAGGCAAGGACAAGTTGGCCATGAGGAAAGGAGCATTCCAACAGAATGAGTTCCGAGTCACTAAGTCCAAAGAGAGGGAACTGCTCACCAGTGCTCCCACCTGCCCTCAGGACGCTCAGAGAAGCGTATGGAAAACTATGGCAAGAACCTCAGAACACAAATCACTTAGGCAGCAAAGTCTGAAACTGTAACAAATGTAAATATTAAAAGTTTCTTGAACATGAGGTGCCATTTGTCTTTCTTGAGTCAGCTAAGTACCTAATGGTGTGTGACAAAAGCAAAGTTAGGCAATTCTTTTCCTCTGTTTTGCAATCTGTTTAAAAGAAACATCATGTCTGGTATCACACGGTTAGATCTGGAAATCCACATTCCCAGAGGGTAGGCAGACATGAACTGACAAGCACTAGCCAGTACTAGAGCAAACATCAGATTCACAGAGCCCTTCTCTCCAGGTAAGTGCCCCAGTTTCCCATGCACATGCGCAAACCAGGTCTAATCCTGAACAAGCAAGCACATATGGAATCTTGAAAGACTGATTTTTCCTCTTTCTGGCTGCTAGACTGGAAGGCTGGTTAAGAAAAGTCTTAGGAAACATTTCAGGAATTAGGTTCTTTGAATATCAGGATCTTAGCTTTCCGGACAAGTAAACCAAAGAAACCCAGCCTATCATAAAACCAGCCTACAATAATTTTGCTAAGTTTTACAAGAACTACATACTAAGAAACAAGAGTCACCTAGGTGAGAGTGCCGATAGATGCTCTGGCTAATAATTACTTGTTAAACTTGGATTTACTTTGGGATAAATTGTCAGATTTCATTTCTCATCAATCCAGAATTATGGTCCAGTCCTCTACAGCAGAAGACACAGAGAAACAGAAAGCAAAAAGGAATTCCCCATTATGCAATAAGGATTAGAAAAAATGAATTTTGAATTCTTCTTATTTCCGTAAAATCCTTTAACCCATTCTGGTTAGATAAGGAAGTCTAACATATTATAGAGCATAATGAGATCGAATCCCAGTATTTTGAAGTGCTACTAAAGCTAAATTTAGATGCTCGGATTTCTGGCTAAGAGTTCTCAGATTAGTTTAACTTTCCTTTCTCTTCAGGATCTGTTTTCATGGTACCCTGGACAACCTCATCTCTCTAACCATTTTCACTGTGTGTCATTTTACACTTACCTCATACTAACCAGGTAATTATCTTTCACATTCTTGTTTCTGAGAAGTAATAAGATAAAAGGTTTGCTTCCTACTAACCCACCTACTCAGAAGCAGTGTCTTCTCATGTTTTGCTTGATAAAGCACATGTGGTCCTTTCAAACAGTCTGATTTGACATCTCAAATAGATTAAAAGTCATATCAGAAAGCTTTCTGTTGAGTGACAACATAAGTACTTATTTAATAAGTATATTAAATACATATGCATGGCTATATACTGTACATGCGAGGTTTTAAATATATACCCTAGTTAACTGCCATATGGATATGTTGTTGTGGAAAAAAATATTTATAAAATGTTTTTTCCAAATGTTTAATCTACAGCAGATGCGCCTTGCATTCATCTGTTTGGCTTGGCATTCACTACAGGGAGATCTTATTAATCATACAGACCTCCTGTAGTAGAGGAAACAGAGGCTATTATAGGATTCGTCTGTTTATGACTAAACAGAAAAAAGGATCTTCACCAAATGAGAGATCCCTTTCTGAAAGCCCTCTGAAATGTAGAAGGCTGTGAGTAAGCCACATGCTGGTTTTCATCTCCCAGCACTGTACCCTCATTCCTCTTCTTCAGATTGAAAGAACAAAGCAAGACAGGCTGTATGTGTCCGGGGAAGGAGAGGGGAACAGAGGAGAAGTAACTCTGAGGACGGACCTGGAGAAATCTAGATTTCATTTGTTCCCTTTCCATCCCAAGACTGTACAAGTTTCTTCTCCTGCCCTTTTTGTTATTCCATGGTATTTGGAAAAGTATGTAGAAAGATATGAAAAGTGCTTTGAAGTCTAAACTTGCTCTCAACATCTTCTGTACATATCTCTCTGAGCACTACTCCACATGGGAAGGCAGTGCCAAAGTCTGCAATAAAACTCTTCTGACTTTACTGCTGCCCAGAGTTTTACCCCTCTTGGTTTTGCTAGATGAGTTTCACTAGTGTTGCGGTGTCAAAGGCAGTCGCTGTTGCTGGCCTTTTGAACCGGGCAGGGAAGAAGCAGAGAAAGCCAGGGAGGAAGGGGAATTCTTTAAATGGCATCAGCTGCTTCTTCTTCATCAGCTCCTGACTCATCCTCCTCCCTGCATCTGCCTCAGCGGTAATTTTCTCAGCCATCTCTCCGGTCTCCAGCCCCAGGCAAGCTGAGTCCAGCTTTGCCATCCTCCCCCGAGGCAAATCTCATCACTGAGTAAGAGCCATGGAGCCTCAGGACTGCCCTCGTGCAGAAGCTGAGCCAAATATTCTAGTGACATTTCTCCATTTCTGGAAAAGAAGCTTCTCATTTGCCCCAGTCCAACACGTGACCTTCGGTGCACTCAGACAATTTCCTTGTTGTGCAGGTGTAAGTTTTGCCACAGTGTCTCTTATGTTTAATGGAAGAAAAGGATTGTCTTTCATTTATTTCATACCGATCATCCATTGGGTGATTTGATGCTGTTGTCTCTTGACTCTTATGAATTCTATACATTGAAGTCCACCTCCAGAAGGGGATCACAAAAATGGTTTTGGAAGTACCTGATCCTGTCTGTGATCTTCTAAACTTGCTGAGGTTTCTCAGTAACATCTCCCTCTGCCACAGCGAGCCAGAGAACGCTACACTGCAAATGGAGCAACGGACATCACAGGGCGGATTGTGCTGGTGTGTTACACCACCAGAAGCAGTGATGACTGATGTGCAATGGCACATCCTCTGCACACCCTGGGGACCAGGAGCACGCCTGGCAGCCAGTAATGGTAAAAGGTCTGTGGGGACGGAGAAAGAATAATGGGCGGGATATGGTTGCTTTATTCACACGGCTAAAACTTTGCCTGAGGTCACAGATGGACTTCAAACTTGAGGTAAGTCAGTGCTTGACCTATAGGGATGTTCATTTCAGTATCTTCTGCACTTAACAAAGGTCTAGTCCTCACTGCACTTTTCCTGCTGTGATATGCAGCCAGTCCAAAAGCAACAGAATCTGAACCTTTACCATTGCATTAATAGCCCTTTAAAGCTCAGTCTTTATGTACTAATCAAACGACTGTCTTCACTGTTCAGCCTAGCTACATCCCACCATCTGTTTCCTGACTTACCATGCCCATCTTTTACTGCTGACTGGCTCCCATGTTTGCCCCAGATGTTCATACAGCCTGTGACTTCCACATGAACAAACTTCTCTGTCCTTACTCTGATATTTGGTCTCAACTTCAGTAGTTTACAAGTTAACACTACAGCATACCTCTAAAAAAGTATAATCAGCAGCTGCAGCCACCCAGAATACTCTGCATCACCATCCACTACTCAAACTCTTACAATACAAATAGCAGAGAGGTTTTTTAATAAGAATCCTTGCAAAACTAAAACAGGATGTCAAGTAACATGCCAAAGGCAGGTAATTTGCCTTATACAGACACTTACAGATCAAAGTCAGTTGTGGTATTTCAATGTGCGCATCTTTCATAGTTATGTCAGAACAATTTTTTTCCCATAATCCTTTAGGATGTGAGTGAAAACTCTAATGAGGCTCTCAGAAGATGGACTCATCAACACACACTGCCACAACATGCCAGCTGTTATGCCTAAGGTGCTCAACCTGCTGAAGATGGAAATTACAGCTTCCATAGTAGCAATGGCTTTTTCAGATATTTACCCTTGGTAAGGCTATTTGGACAGGGAGCGTAAGAAGAACACACCCCAGCAACTAAACACCAGGCTACTCAGGCAGGTCACCTTCAAGTAATGCCCTCTCAATCTCAGATTCACACAACACCAACACTAGAAGGCAGATAAGAAATGTTTATTTCTATTTTATACAAAAAAAATTTAAATAGACACGTTGTTTGAAACGCTGAAGGTTCCCACAAATGCCAGCATCAGAAATGGGATTAAAACAAGGTTCTGATGTTACCTCCCATCTCCAAACCTTCCTTGTGGACACATTTTCCTCTATATAAATCAAACACCGAGAAGGCACAATAAGAAAGGTCATAAGTACTCCTAAAATGGGGGTTTTGTTTTGCATGGTTGACCATCCTTAGTGGGAAAAAAATGCTAAGGGATGTTTTGAAGTTATTTTTTCAGTCACATTGCAGGGCACATTTAACTGATGTTCTCCTGGCCTCTTGTAGTCTTTGGCTGTTCCACAATTTCAGTGACTGAGAGTTCAGTCTAATCTCCTGACTGCCAGGACAGTGCCCTGTTCAGTTCAACCTCTGCTTGGAAAGGTTTAGCAAAGAACTTCTGTTGATATGGATCAAAGTGCACTGGCAAAATATTTGTATTTACCTGCATGTTCTTTGAGCTGTGAATTTCCTTTGGATGCTGAGATTCAGGAAGTCGCAAGCAGTACTGCAGACCCAAACACATGCAGCACCAGAGGCAACGCATTTCCACACTGATTTGGGTACCTGATTCCAGGAGAGGATTCCTATCATCCACAAAGTTGAACTGGCAGGATGTGTGGGAGCACCCACAAAAGCTGCCACGTGAAGGCAATGGGCATAGTATTCTCAAAGCCTTCACTGCTAGAATTATTTTCTGGTTCATGCACTCTTACCTAAGTTCTACTTCTAGGTTTGTTTTCAAACGTACCATATATGGGCCACATACCCCATAAATGCAACTTACTACTTTAAACTGAGCTCAGTGAAGTTACACCAAATTATATTATCTGAGCATCTGTCCCAGCAAATCCAGATTTCCTTATGCACTTTGCCTGCTTTAAACCCTAATCTGCTCTCTAAATGTACATCTTATGTGCCCAATATTAAATAGATCAAATCAGCCTAATTAGCTGTTCAAGGTTAATTCAAGTTCATGCAGCATTGTCTGCTTAAAGTGGGTACAATATTTTACAGTATCTGAAAAGTGGCTCAGCTTAATAAACTGAGGGAAGAAAAAATTATTTAAAAAGAAGGAAGGGACTACCCTTGAATCCAGATCCTTTCTCAAGGCAAGTCCTGCACAACAAGCAATTCACCAAGAAAAGAATTCCAATAGTATTGGAGATCCTTTTCTGGCTTCCACAGTGTAAACCTGTGTTCTCAACTACGGAGAAGGGAGCTCAAACCCCATGGAGACGTGTTCCACTGGACCAGCAGCAATGCCAGGCTTTGCCCATTCCATGCTGTGGATTTGTCACTCTCCCCATCTCCATTGCCTCGCTGGCACAAACACTGTTTCCGTGCACAGCCTGTGTCCGTTTGGAAGCGTGGCATACTTTCATTTCCTGAAACAAGTTTGTATCCTACAGTTAAAAGCTTTTTTCCAAACATTTGATACACGCATTTCACTGAAGATGGGTAAACCCAACACCCATATTTAGACCACTTGCGATTTATAATTATCCTTTTCTAATTTGTCCGCACTTATGTATTGTAACCCTATCATATACAGCATTTAATACCATGTTTTGAACTGCAGGAAGCATATCAGCATGCTTCAGCTCTGTTTTTTCATGGTTCAGACATGTCTGAAATATAATGAGAGCAGGGATTTGTCTGCCCTGATTTAATTACTACAATCCAGATAACTCTGTCAATCAATTTTTCTCCTTGTGACTCCTGGCAGGGTGAAAAATGCCTTCATTATGAGGACTGATCATTAGTGGATGTGAAGTTGAGAAGATGATGAAGATGAGTTGTTGGCTCTGGCAAAGAACTGACCCGTCAGTGTCCATCACTGTCTGTAAGTGAACTCCGGCAAGGCCAGCAGTTCCCATGGGGCAAATCACTGAATTCCTCAGGAGCAAAGGTCTGTGTCTGTCTACACCAAGGCGCTCTGAAAGGTACACACACGCAGCCTGCAGTAACCTGATGGATAACTAAACAATTACACGGGCAGCAGCTGCTTTGACTTCCCTTTTCACAAAAGAAACAACTATTAAGGTACCATATTTTAGATTCTTTTTCATGTGACAGTTCGAACAATACTCTGTTACAGCCATTGCCCTTTCAAGTCCATATTATAGAAGTTCAGCCCAGAGCTGCATCAAAGCCAATGCTCTTTATTAACAATTAAAATTGCACATCTAAGTCCTTTTCCTTCAAAATATTGAAGGACGAGACTGAGTCACTCCAAGCACTGTATTAGACTGAGTTTTTTAATCAGTGTTGTTCATCCAGCAGTAAAAACTAGAATACCTTGCCTTACAACAGCCTGAGTTACAAGCAATTTAATGACAAATGAGCATTATCTGCTCAATATTTTTTTCTAAATTATGCTTTAATTGCAAAAGGTAATTTCATATAATTGACTAATTAATCACAAAAAAAAAAAGAAAATAGATGCAATGATTACAAAGGCAAAGAATTGCTAACAGAGCTATTCACACAGAAAAAAAGGTGTTGGAATCAAAGACGCACACAAGAGAGCTAATGACCCACCTAAGAGCAACTGTGGGTGTGAAGGTCACAGGCACAACACTACTCCTAGAACAAGCTGTGGAGCGCACAGTCTGGGGATCCAGGCCTGGCTGTGTGTTCCAGGACCTCAGCGCCAGCATCCCTGACTGCCTTACACAAACTCTTCCCCTCCACAGCAGCGCTTGGCTGATCCTGAGAATCACCACTATCAAACATCTGGACTGTGTTTTCCCCGGAGGACTGCAAATACTAACTGAGATGGTTTGATTGAGAGGATTTGGATTTCCAGCACAGGTTGCAAACTTCAGTTTGAAGAGAACTTAGCATGGAAGTGTGCAAGTAAGGTAAGCAACCGTTGGCAGGAAAGGCACAGACAGAAATATAGCTTTATGCATTTTTGATTTTGAAGTTATTGAATTAGATCTTACAGCTGAACAAGAAGGGATGGTGTTATTTTGATGGGAAGGATGCTGGCTGAGCTAACTGATTCAGCAGTGAGACTGGAGCACCTTTTTAGTGCTATGTGTCAGAGGAGCTCAGCATTAACTTTCCTAAATAGTTGGAACTTTTCCTACAGCTTACAAAATCTCTGAAGTATTTTTCCATCTTGATGCTTCAGATATGCTTAACCACTGAGAAGGCTCTCTCGGGTACCTTGTGACACTGACATCACATAAGGGTTCTGTCTTTGCTAGCCCACAGCTCTTCTTGAGAACAGCCTGGGTGCTCCACAGCATTAGTTCTGGATGGGCATTAGATAGAAGACATTCCCTCTCACTCCAGTGGTTCACAGCTGGAATCACAGAGGCTCTCTCCAGACAAAGCTTACACCAAATGGCACCCAAACACCATTCACTGGAACAGTATGAAGGGACCCCAATTAGGCACCTAGGGACTTAGTATCCAATCACAATTTCAGTAAGAAGCCCTTTCCCAAATTTTGTCAAAGTGTAAGAAAAATGAAGGAAGGGAAAGAAAAAGCAGGGACATGGAAAAGTGACAGTTAAATCTCCATTTTGTCATTTCATGCAAATCTTCAGCATTACAGAAACTGGGCTTTCCGTAGCAGCACTGACTAAACAGTGTGCTCTGTAGGTTTGCTGTGGTAAACACTTCTGAAGGGGAATTCTCCTTTTCTTCTGATGACCTCATCCGTAGAATAGGGCAGGGTGGAAAATTACTTTAAAAAGTCAAATTTTGTTTTTTCTTCCAGCCTCTCTTAACTAATACAGATTCTTAACCAATTTCTTCAAATTTTCCTAAGCAAATGACATTTTGGCTGTAGATAGACATGAAAGGCTTTGTCCCAAAATATTTTTTTTCACAGAATCACAGAATCTCAGGGATTGGAAGGAACCTTGAAAGATCATCTAGTCCAATCCCCCTGTTGGAGCAGGAACACCTAGATCAGGTCACACAGGAACGCCTTCAGGCAGGTTTTGAATGTCTCCAGAGAAGGAGATTCCACAACCTCTCCAGGCAGTGTCCGTCACCCTCACCGTGAAGAAGCTTTTTGTCATATTTAAGTGAAACCTCCTCTGTTCCAGCTTGCACCCATTGCCCCTTGTCCTATCATTGGCCGTCACTGAGAAGAGCCTGTCTCCATCCTCCTGACACCCATTCTTTACATATTTATAAGCATTAATGAGGTCACCCCTCAGTCTCCTCCAAGCTAAAGAGACCCAGCTGCCTCGGTCTGTCCTCCTGTAGGAGATGCTCCACTCCCTTCAGCATCTTTGTAGCCCTGCCCTGGACTCTCTCCAGCAGTTCCCTGTCCTTCTGGAACTGAACTTTTTCCCAGAAAGCTAAACAAGCATGAAAACGTTTCTTCCCTAACTGAACTTGATATTTGGCCTCATGATCTATGGCACTTCCAGCTCTTTACTCTGCATCTTTCTGTAAGTAAAATATTAGAGGAAAAAATAATCTGACAGTGAAATGAAAAACAGTCTTTCCAAACAGAACTGATCCTGAAACCTGATCACAGAGTTGTGATTCTCGGGCCTATGCTAAAACAGAGCGGAGTCTGCCAGCTCTTGTCAATACCCTGCTGCATAAGCAGTTCCCATGGAAATTGCTGTGGCCATGAAGTGAGGTGAGTGCTTCATGGGTAAGGGCAGCAGTTAGGGCCTAAGGGACTTAATGCAACACATCGTTTGGGACAATGTTGAGAAAATCAGGAAAGGAGAAGTGAGGAGTAACAATGTGGCAGAGGCATTATATTTTTGTGGAATATAGGAAAGAAATTAAAACTGGCCAAACTGAGTGCTCCTTTGCTTCAGTCAAGACAGTGGGCACCTTCCCAATTTCTGCCTGCTTAAGTAGTTTGTGTACGCAAATTGGTGGCTGCAATTTGAGATGGCATGTTTGAAAGCTATTCCCTAAATCACTCATGGACCGGAAAAATCAGAACCAAGAGGTTCTTAAAGCAAACCAGTAATTTTCAGTAATCATGAAAACAACATATAATTCAACATACTTATATTAAACAAGTCAACTAAGACACAACCATTGTGCCCAGAGGCATGATACTTCAGGAAGCACTTGTGATGGTGGGTCAGATTTACGCATGGTGACATTCCACCAATTTCAATGAAGCTATAGTGGTGATGAATGTGGCCCGTTTCTGAAGGCACAAAGCCACTAAGTTGTCTGCACTGGGATTCTGACAAATGCTGAAAAATAATAATAATTTTTTTAAAAATGCTGCAAAAATGTTATATCCAATGCAGGGCAGGAACAGATGGAAAAGTTCTTTAATCCAGAGTACCAACTTAAACACCCCTAAATGGATCTGTTCCTTCAACAGATATTGAAGAACAGGCAAAAATAAATTAATTAATGAAATGAAGGAAGCTTATAAATTCTTCTTTCACAGTGACCAAAGTGAAACCTCTTGAGCTCACATAAATCTTCCTCATGCAGGGATCAAAAGTTTGTTTTCAGGACAAAATGAACATGAAGTCACAATGGTTCCTGAAAAAAGCCAGTTTGCTCATTCTGTTTTGTTCTGATGAGAACCCCCATTTCTCACCCAGTTATCTTCACCTCGGCTCCTTTCAAAGACCTCTTTATAGCAGCTGCAAAATGTCCCTCCTGACCCCATCACTGAGTCTCATTAGCTGCTGAGGTTGGCCATGAAGCACACAGAGGGTCTAGTTCTTTCCATCGGGATGTCCTAAGTATGCTGCCCCTCTGAACCCAGAGCTGAGATCTCACTGTGGAGTTTCTGTTGGTTCCTGAGCATGGGGAACAGCAGAAGATACAACTCACTCTTTGAACAAGTGCAGAGATGAAATATGCTGCCAAATAGCAAATGGCTCTGCTTTTGTCCTTTATGTCAAATACTAAGGGAAGACTTTGCATGCTTGTGTTCATAGACGAGATTTAGCTTCCAGCCCAGGAGAGTAAGCAAGCAAAGATAATACTATCTGTGGTTTCCAAAGCAAACTTAAAGTTTGGTTGCTCTTCATTATAAGACACCGTTTTGCCAACAAAGGCAGGACCTTTTTGTTTAAGAGAGCTGCGTGTCTCAGAAGAAACTGCTACAGTCACAATGCTGAAAGGATTGACTTGGAAAATTGCAAAGTGAATAAGGAGAATTACTCTGGCTAGACACACACATCAAGAATTATTGGCATAGGGGTTTCAACGACACTGGATGCCTGAATGAGAGAATTTCAAGCTTAAAGCAGATGGATTTAAGAGTCTTTAAGATAAACTAAATAGGCTGCAGATTGCTTCATTTGGCAAATAAGTGTGCCATGGAAACATGCAACACACAATGAAACATATGCAAGTAAAACCTAATTTTATGGAGGCATTTAGGAAAGTAGCTTGGACGTGCTTTCCAAGAGGTGAAACTGAACTGAAGAACAGATGTGTTGTTTACCCAGCAAACCATATCACCATGATTCAGGAGATAACAAACTGATGGCTGCTCCTTGAGTCAGCAAGTGTCCCAAAAGAAAAGATGTTTTTCTCCTTGGTACTCTCCAGCAACTTTCTCCCTGTGCCACTTGCAAAAAGAAATCTCAGGGATAAATCTTTAGCCAGTGTAAAATTAGTGTCTCTCCAACACAGTGAACTGATCAGAACCAGCTGAGGGTCTGGTTCTTGGACTTCTGAAATAGCCTTGAGGCTTTTGTTATTACAGCTGTATTTTGTAACTATCTCTGTGTTGGTCAGTGTGCAGGCAGGGCAGTAGAACAAAACAGAGAAATGGGCATGTAATGGAGCTGCACTGAGATAAACTGGAAACTGCTTTCCAATTATGACCCAGAGGCATCCAGAGGTGATCTCTGAGTCAATGGACTCACACTTGAGATGCAGGAAAGCAAGCAGTAACAGCTTCAGTGAATATCTCTAGAGGTTTACATTTATATGCTGTCTCTTCTTATGATCAATGACTTTTCCTTCTCTGCAAATTCTGGCATAAATAGGGGTGCACTTCACAGAAACCAATGGCAACACCTGCAATTGCATGAAATCTGAATTCAGAAGGCCAGGACAGAGGAGCAAAAGGAGGTGTGAGAGCTAAGGGAAAGAGCAGGTTTGGGCAAGCAGCATCCTTGGGAGCTGCTCCTTTGACTTCCCTACAGACTCACATCTCAGCGAGTCCCTTGATGCAGAACATCAGACTCTTTTTTTGAAATTACGATGGCACCAATAACAGGCTGCCACTTTTTGAACCCTCTTGGCTCCTCCTCCTGAAATACCCTCTTTGTTTCTAGCTTTCTTCCCAACACATGCTCTACCTCTCCATCCCTCTGTGCCTTTCTCTGTTGGGCTAAACTTATGATAGACGTCAGAGATGCTCTTTAGCTAGCAGTACTAATGGAAAAAACAGCCCTGGCGGAGGAAACTAATGAGGCCAAATTTTGCTTTCTATTACACCACCTTTGTTTTCTATTACACCACCTCAGCCTTTTCCAGCCTGAAAACATTCCCTTCGTCCTGGCATTTAATATGCCTCTTCTTTTTAAAAAATGTTAGAGGAAGGTGAGAATTTTCCCTCGGACAATTCACAGCAGCCAAGCATCTGCTCAGACTAAGAACTGTTGTGTATCTGCAATGCAAATGCAGAATAACACATTTATTCTGCTGTAACTAAAAACCGGAAGCTGGCTCTGCGGATTCCTCCCACTCCTCCTGGTGCTTGTTTCCACCCGTAACATTTTTTCCAGTAAGCACCTGAATGACTCCAATTTAATACATCCACAGCTGCAGTTTCCATAGCTGCCTTTTGACAGCACAGTCCAAAATAAACAATTTTCTCTGTGAGGAAATTTCTCCAAAATGCTTTTTCTTTATCTTCCTTAGTCATCTCTGGATTGCCATTATTTCTAGAAGGTATATGATTAAACTCCCATTAGAAGATCACCCATCATCCAGCCCTTTCCAACCACCCACTCAGAGTCAAACAGACTGCAACAGTAGTGAGTTTTCCAGTCCTTTTCGTAATAGTCAGGTTCTTACAGCTCTTCATATTGCTGTCTATGAAGAGACATCACTGATATGTCTGCTGAAGTCCCCGTAAGGATAAAATAAAATATGCTTAAGACAAACTGTGTTTTGTCAAGCACCTTCATCGATTCAGTGTAGAATATTAATCCTGCCAAGTATCTTAAAACATTTTGCCAGCAAACCTCCATCTTTTCAGCATGTGAAAGCAGTGCACGGCAAGATTTCTTGTGCTGAAACACAAGAAATGCTCTGTCTAGTCATCAGCTTATCCTCAGCATTGGTTACCTCTTCCCCTGCCTATGTTTTGGAGACACCCAACAATGAACACTGATCAGATACTCAGGTGTAGGAATTCCTCCCTGTTCACTTTGATCTTGCATCACGCTTTTCCATTCTCAGGTGCTCAAACTCTCATGTGCCCAGTCATGGTCTAAACCAGAAGTTGCCATGGATTCATGGGCACAGTGGAAGTGATCTGTAAGAGAATCCAGAATAAATCCCATCCACCCGTTTATCGCAAGGCAAGAAATCCTGTCCACACCATCAGTGGCAAATATTCACTCAACCTTTTTAAGAACTAGCTACCTGGTTTTGGCTTGCAAGTGAGCAACCAGCCCAGAAGTGACCATCCAGATCTAGTCACACTGCAGGGATTCTTTGAATTAACTACAGTTTGAACTACAACATCTCCCTTAAAAACACATCCTGTCCCAAATTCAAGTTTAGGTGACTGAAAATTCAGGTGAATTCAGGGAGAAGCACCCTCCTGGCTCAGTGCCCAGCTTCTTCTGAGGAGGCACTCACAACATCCCTGCAGGTTATTTTCTAGAGGCTAGTGGAACTATCCACCCAAAACCCAAAAACATTTTTCCAGTTGCAGGCTACTGATTCATGGATAAATCAACACAAGCTCCCAGGTGCAAGAAGAAAAGCTCTCAGAACATGTGTTTCACTTGGTTCTCTCCATGTTAGTGACAGCCTGTGGTACCATATGCAAGGGGCTGTGAGTGACCCCAAAGGGAGAGACTGGGAGATGAAACAGGGCAAAACTGAAGCAGCTCAAAAGGAAGTGTTTAGCAGAGAGCCTTCTCCCAGCTGTACCCATTTCTCACACGTGCCACACACTTCCTTAGGAACGTCTGCAATTCCCATGACGTGAAGTGTTCACTAGAGAAACATTTGCTCAAGACTGAAATCGGTACCATATTACCAACAACACCCTCTCAGTTCTATCAGTGACTTGCCCTGGAAGTGAGGGGAATGGAGGAGTCTATACAAGCAAAGAACTTGCCCGGTAATTCAAAAGTGAGGCAGTAACTACAGTGAATTCATCACCAAGAACCTGCATGCCAAAGATTTGATCTCTGTCTACAGAAATGTAAGAACAGGCCTAGGATAAATTTTGCTGTATCATCTACCACATTTTCTCATTCATAGTAAAATATTTAGAGCTAACAGAAAACTAATTTTGTCAACACTGTAACTAACTAAATTAAACAGAAATCGTTTTCTATGTACTGGGGATGAAGTTGACAAGAAAGCATTCATGCAATACACTGAGGAGAAACATAGTATGCAAAGGTTAACCAAAGCTTGCAGTGTACAAAATGTGCCGCTTTCTCTGCTCTTTATGTAAGCAATGCTTTTATAAAGACAATGGAAGTTTTACCTGAAGGTAAAACTATTGAGTCCGATTCTAACAGTAATAAGTCATTCATATAGATTTATATACAACCAGGTATCAATGTTTTTCCTAGCCTCAAAAACTTCCTTAAGAAGATTTTAAAAGGAGAGAGATTCCTTTTATGAAGTGGTTCTGCTTCCTGCACCCCATCTTGCAACCTTCTGGATCTCCTTGAACCAGGAGAGGAGTTGAACAGACACACACCCCCAGAACATGTTTGTTCCTGGCTTCTCTTATGGAGGGCCTGATGCCAACAGCAGTGATTGAAAGGTCATGGCTCCTCACAGATCTTCCAGTGACACAGTTCTTCCCTGGGAAAAAAAGGCATTTTCAACCAAATTATGCTTTCCTTTAAAAAAAACTGATTTCCTCCAAAACTAGTAAGTCTTCATTAAAAGATATATGGCAGAAAATCTGGGGCTTCAGTTTCAGGCCTGAAAAATACCAATACAAGCTCCAGAAAAGATGTTACAGTATTAATCTGAGTTTCTACATGTTATGTCAAGCAGAAATACTGTGTCTCCCAGCTACAGTGGCTTTGATCCTGAAACCTGGAAGTGAGAGGTCCCCAATGAGGGGATTAGGTTTTTTTAAAATATTAAATCAAAACACAAAAATCAGAGATCCTGGAACCAAAATCACCTTAAAGCAAAAAAGAAGTGCCAGTAGCAGGAAATCAGGAAGGTGATACTTGGAATCTCAGTTACAATGGATGTAGATACAACAGTGCTCTTCTTCATCAAAACATCTGAAGCAGGAAATACAAACCAAACCATTCCAGTAAAAATATTTCACATACTAAAAATGTTTACCATGTGATACCACATAATTTTATTAGGCATTTTCTTCCTCCAGCTGAAATAACAGCAATGAGCTATTCTCAGTACTCCTTTTCTGTAGTCTTCTCACAATCGAAGCAAATCAGCAGAAGAAACAATATGGAAAGGACAAGGCCACAGTTATCCAGACACTTTTAGCCTTCCTTTTGCTGAGATGAAGATCTCATCTTCTTGAGAAGAGTTCATGGCCAAGCTGTACTCTGTTTCCCCTTTCTACTACAGGACTTGCAAAACTGAGGGGAAGGGGGGAGGAACTGTAGTGTAATATTGTGAACCTCTGTTAAATGGCATGATCTATTATCCTGCACTCAGTGTTCCAAACCTCCTATTTCATCTCCAGCACAGCACAAACCACCAGAGTAGGCTGCCTCCCATCGTGCTCTGTCTTTTAAAAGCAAACATTGTTCATAACATGCATGTTTTAAAAAGGGTGTGCTCTCTTCAGGGAGATGCTTTGGCAAGTGGATTTGGGCCAGCATCAACAGAGCTGAGTCTTATGAGTCTTCTGCCTTGAGAATTGTCACATATACGGCAAGTACTCTCATCAATCTGTTTTTGTTAAGACCACCCCTTGCACTGCCCTGGAACCAGGTGCTTCTATTTACATTGTGGTTATACCCAGCACATAGATAGAATCAGAGAATATCTCAAATTGGAAGTGACCTATAAGTATCATTGAGTCCAACTCCCTCTCCTCACCAGACTGCCTAAACCTAAACCATATGAGCATTATCCAGATGGTCTTTGAACTCTGCCTGTCTGGGTGCTGTGACCACTGCCCTGGGAAGCCTGTTCCTATGAGCAACCATCCCCTCAGGGAAGAGCCTTTGCTTAATGTCCCACCTGAACTTTCCCTGACATATCTTCATTTCATCTCCCCGTGTCTGTCATTTAGGCTTCAGCATCAAGCCCTGCCCTAGATTAGCCCAAAGCTTGAGGGAAAGGAGTGTGTTCCAAAACAGAATAGTGTGTCATCAAAGTGAGTGTGAAACTAAGGGCGGAAAGCAAAAGTCTATTGGGAACAGACTGGAGCTAAAGTGAACTCATTTGAAGACAATGTTTTCCCCTTTGGTTTCATAGGGCCTGGTATGAGAATAGCACTCCTAGAACAGTGGATCTTTTGCAATGGCTGAGGAGAGACTTCCCCACATCACACGTGGGCCTACGTACATACATGCAGAAAAGTATTCTTGTAATGGGTACATCAGAAAAGCAAGAAGCACATCAGGATAACAATGAACATCTCCTCAGAAGAGAGCTCTGGCCTGAAGAGCATCTCTGCCTGCCAAAATATAAGCACTTGTCAACACCAACTCATTTTCTCAATGGGCCAGGCCTGGCCTGGGTGAACTTGCTGACAGCTTAGCTTTTTGTTCCTGTGGGGAGCAAAAGCTGCCTCGCATCTTCCCCAGCTGAAGCCAGTGGTTGCTGGGAGCAGCAAGCTCTACTGCAAATTGTAGCCTGTAATATTTCTTCCTTCTGATGTCAGATGCCAGTGCAGTGCCATAACACTAACTCTGGGGACAACCAAGACAATCAGTTAATGGTGGCAGGCCAGTAGCTTGTGGTATTCATTGATGTGATCCATCTGCCCTTGGTGTCCATGCTTCAGCCTAATAGAGATGGCCACCAGCTCTCGCCAGCTCTGGATACCTGTTCTTCTGGAGCCAGACAGCTCAGATGAACGTCACTCTGCCAAACCACAGTTAGCCAAAGGGACTGTCAGAATCTTAGCAGCTTTCTCTTAAAAGGGACCATGTAGAAAGGAAACTGGCCAAAGAACTAACCTCCATGGAAAACCATGGAAAAAAAACGTTCCCAGAAAAAAAAGTCCCCTGGTCTCCTCTTCAAGTACATTGCTGAAATGAAATGGCTGAAACAGCACCATGCTCTGATCCCATTCATAACTTTCCATTTTCCCAGGAAGGGCCACACCTTACTGCTGACTGGCTCACACACAGAAACCCCAGTGGAGAATGCTGCTTTCAAACCAGCTTCCTGTAGCTGCAGTCTGTTCCCAGAACTGTGTCAGGGGGCCCCAAGATAAAATACTAGCTCTTGTATTTCTACATATTTCAGCGACTTGAAGCATTCCACACCTGCACAATGAAAACCAACTTTGCTTGTTATCAACTTTTGTGGGCTTATGCATTTTTATTCCCATTTCCTGTTCTTGGGTTCCACAGACAAACGTTAGGTGCTGTGGAGTGGGGAAGGAAAAGTGAATGCAAATAAAGGAAGAGCTTTGTATATAACCCCAAAAGAGCAGACAGAAAAGGTCAGATAACACATACTAAAACCAAATAGCCTGAAAAAATAAACAGGATGCCTTGAAAATGGACCAGATGAGTCAAAAGGGACAGAAGGAATACAAAGGAAAAAACAAAAAGACTAAAAGTGAACATTGGATAACATGGTTAAAGCAAGAAGTTTCTTGCATAGTTCTCACAGAAAAGCCAGCTGCAACAAAAAGCAGCAACATGCCTCTACAGAGGAAAAAACAGTTGCACAGAACTAATACAGGGAAAACAAATATGGCCATAAATTCACTCAGAGATCCAAGGTTCCCTCAAAGGAAAGGGGGAGAAACATTCTAAAAACCAGGAATGTTCTTAGAGTTTTCACAACCCCTGATCCAGCATTGGGATTTGTAGTCTCCTAGATGTCGCAGGCCATCTGCATAGCGAGATTTGTCTGACAAGGTGCGTACATGCAGCAACTTCTCTGGGGCACTGAATGCAAGGGAAAATGAGTTTTCCCATGAAACCTTTTACAAAAACTCAACGTTTTTGAAGGAATATGTCAGTTGGAACAAACCTGTTTCTTCACGTAAGCTATGAAGATATCTGAAGAAGCAGCAATTCCAAAGCTAAAATAACACTCAGGGTCTAAACCCGACCTTGCCCTGTCCTTGGTAAAATGTGGAGGCTGTTGTCTACTCGGGGGCCTGCATCTATCTGTCTGTCTCTTGAGAATTGTAAAAGGCCTTGCTGTCATTTCCTATTGGAAAATAAATACACTTCAAAAGCTCAAAATCTTTTGCCAAACGGAATGGCTGTTTTCGTAGTCCAAGAGCAATAGCCTCCTCTCTGGTAAATTCTGTACTGTGCTGGAACCCCACGGCTTGTTCTCTGAATGTTGGTTTTAAAGCAGCCTTCCTGGGCAGCTTCGGTAAATCAAGCCCAGGGAGGGTTTTTCATGTGCCAGAGGGTGGGCAGGGCCAGGCCGAGGCTGGATCCCACTCCAGCAGTTGTGTGTGGACCCTCACATCACCTCCAACAGCAGCCACCAGACCAGGCCCTACGAACTCCCCAGGGGCCTGACTGGGTTATAATCCTAAATTCATGATACCTGTTAGTCAGGGAAGATGATGAGCGTGTCATGAGGTAAAGAGGGACTGGTACAGGGGCAAGGCACCTCAGACTCTATTGTAGAGCCAGAATTGAACAGTAGTTGCTGTAGTAAAATCAAGGAAAGAGAAGGGAGTCTGCAGATCTTATATTACTAACATAAAGCTAGAGTATAGTAAATTAAAGCTGGCAGACCATAACCATTGTATGGCTATGCAGGTAATCATCCTGAGGTGTATTTTAATGTTAACAACTGTATCATTTGCCTATCTTTAACATGAAACTACAGTTCAGCTAAGGTTTTATGGTAAAACTGTTATTTTCTGATAGCTTTATTTAGTTTCAGACTTTATTTGGGGTCTGCAAAACTATAAAACCCTTGAAGAAAAAAACAGAGAGAGTACATAAATAATGAAGATTATGAGAGATCTCCATGCCATTAAAATTTGTTTAAGGGAATAAAAAGCCAAATAGCAAAAATGGAACATACCCAAGTAAAAACAAAAGGTTAATACCGGATGAAAGGCAGCAACTTCACTTCATGTTGCACAAAGATGGACTAACACGGAGTGTGGAACATCCCCTGGATCCCAGACATGGGGTTACTGAGCTTATCCCAAAAAATCAGGTTCACCTTCATTAAGTGACAGCTCAGGCAGTCAAAACCTCGCTTCACTGAACGGCTAGTCCACAGCCCTTCCACTCACGCTCCTGATAGATGTTGTCCATAACTCATGCATGGTAGAGTTGTACATGACAGAAGGAGAAACAAGTATTAAAACTGAAAATGTAATCAAAAATGTATGTTGCTTTTGGTAAAGAAGTGAACTTAAGGGGACACAGAATGACCAGGAAAATGTAACAACATAAATACACGGTGCTTCTCCTTTCCTATAAGCTTCCACTGAGCAAATTAAAAATAGCCACTGTATACCATGAATCAATTGTCTGAATCATGCTCTAAAACAATTCTTTAATGCGCCCCAGTGCACAGTGGTTAGTCTAAAAGAAGAAAATCTCTAGTGACTTCAGATACATTCTCAAATAAGTTACTTGATTTAGCTGAGATATCATTTATAAAGTGGCTGTCCTCATGCTAGGCAAGCATCAGCATTTAAAAATTCAGATGAGAATTGGAGATGTGAGCTCAGCAACTTCCTTTACAATCTGCTTTGCTTGTGGTCTTGGGGACTAACCCATATAAATATGTATATAGTTAGATATTCAGAAATAGCAAAGAGTTAATTTGTTACAGAAATCTACAAAGAAGGGCTTTTATAATCCAGTTTTGGATTTTAAATTGGATTCTTCACTGTCTGAAGTCTGTTAGTCATTATTCCCTGGGTGCAGTGTTTGAATTGACGTCTGAAAGGGTTTGTGCATATATATGCCTCTAAGAAAACATTCAGAATAGTGAGATTCCCCAGGGAGTGCTGACACAAATAACGGACACAACATACTTTATCTATTAAAAACACTTCAAGCTTCTAAGTAAAGCCAAACCCCACAATTAAATAAGTATTAGCTACATAGGAAGAGATGGTTCAGAAAAACTTCTTCAAAATAATGGACAGGTGGATATTTGCATTATGGAAACTAGCCAAAATGAAGTAACTTTAACTCTACACGTGCAGAATGGTTCCCGTGAGTGACAATGACCCAGAATTATTTTATTCCAGAATCTGGAGCCTAGTTCCAGAAACTGTCAGGTGAAAGCAATTCTTTCCCAAATGCAAGTGTTTATAGCAGAGCCAACTTGACTGAAATCATACTTTTGTTCTGGTCACGCATGTTCTAGGTGCTATTCAGAAGAGAGGTACAGAAGCAGCTTAGCTCCTGAGAAATCAGGAAGCTATCAACAGTGCCTTGAAAAATCCTCTTTTTGTTTTTACTGAACGTTTCCTTCCCGATCACTTTCTTCCCATTTTTTGTCTAACCTCCCCATGTCATCTTTCAGCTTTTCTCTTTGATTTGCCTTTTTGATCAGTTTTGCAAAAATTTTTCTTCTTCATTCTGGCCAGAAGGGTGTCATAAGTTACAATAACCCTTAGTTATTTTTTAAGCTAACTGTATCCTGCCACTGTCAGTCTTCAGTCAGGTTTGTTCGGTATGAATTTACACACATCCCCTTGCTTTTTACTTTGGTATTTGACCACCAGTGTGTAAACATGCACAAATGTTTACACACGGAAAGCTTTGGAAATACTGGTCAAGTCTGAAGTATGTATATCCCTTCTTCTAAAGCACGTGTCCCTTCCTAACCCATGGCTTTAGTTTCCCTTCCACACACATTTCCTCACTTTTATTTAATAAAAAATATTTGCAGTAGAAATAGAGATTCACAGGAGTTTGACTCCAGAGTTATTTATACATATGAATGACTCCTCCTCTGCTCCCAGCATTTTCATTCTCCACTTGCACTTTTCTTCTTTTTTTGTTTTTCTTTTATTAAGGGCTTTGACATACGGTACACCCCAAAAGTAAGTAAGCTGAGACCTGCCACGGTTGAAACCTGTCTCATTGTTCCACATGATTATTCAGTTTCAGATTGAAAATTTCACTACAGTTTTTTTTTTTTTGTCTTGGTTTTGTTTCTTGTTTATCGTCATAAAAATATAAGAAGAAAAATGGATTTATAGTATTGTAGGAACAGCATCTGAGCACTGTCTATAGTGTAAGACACCCTGATGACAGCATTTGGCATACTAGTGGAAAAATTATGCACATGGTGAGCTTTATGTTGCTCTCTTTTTTGTTGCTGCACCCATGCAGTGTCAGTGATTTCTGAGAAAGGGAAAAAGGAGACAGGCCTTGGTCATCATTATTTGAAATACAGGATCTTCTATACTAGTCTCAGCTCCCATTCTCAGATGGTACTGTAGCAAACCTTGGTTGGCAGATTTCTGTAGCTCAGCCTGTCAGTGTCAAAAGGCAACTGGGTTCGGTCTTTTGGTGAAAGAACAATAGGTGTCACCAACAACCTCGTATCTCTTTGCATCAGCTTCAGAAAGCACGTGGATGCATTTTTTCATACACTTGCAATGATACACATATGTGTGCATGGACTAGAAAGAAACTTTTTGCCATTTTTTCCAATTAGACAAATCCTGGTCTTTGCAAAGAACTGCAGGAAACAGCCTGTGCACAGAGACATTATGGAAGGAGTTGCTGAACAAATTCCTGTCTGTAATCGGGACAAAGCATACATCAGTCTTGGCTTTATTCTGTGAACAATCTGCCTCATTATTACTAGCCCTGAAATTGGGTATGTCCCTTGTTACAAATATCTACATATGTCCCTTATCAGTAACTTGTTCTTCCTGTCATCTGACACTGAACCGTCCGATATGCTGTGATCCCAGCTGAAAGACTTCTGCAGTGCCAACGAGTGGCACTGGGGATCAACACTGTCCCATCTGCCTTGCTATAGTCTTGGCTTACCAGTTTGCAATCATTGAAAAAACACCCCCGTGTTTCCTTGTTGTCATGCACTGGAAGTGAAAAGATTTCCAGGTATTACCTGCTGCCTGAGGATAAAAATAAAGCCAGCAGAGACCATGTGTTCAGTATCACACAAGTGAGAACAGCACAGATGAATAAAAGTCTCAGCATGGACCTTGATTCTTCACCTTCCACAAATCAGAAAAAGCATCTGGAAATTGAACAAGCTTTGTTTTGACCTCCACAATTGCATTTAATGTGCCTGTTCACTGAGACTGTTTGTGCTTATTCCTTAAACTGGTTTTAATAAATATTTCGTTGTGAAATGTTTGCACAGAAGACATCTGGAAAAATGAGAAGGCCAAGTCCAGGGTACTGTGAATGTCACGGCAGTTGTCTCTGAATTGGTATATCATATAAAATTGTGAAATGGTCGTTTAGGTTCCACTAAAAAGAGGTGGGGATAATTAAGAGCAAAGCAACAGAAGAATAAACAGTGGAGGCAGATGTTTTCCAGATTTCCTTGAAAAAATAATGAAATATTTAAACCCCTGTATTCTCCTTTCCTCCGCCTCACTGGATATTTTCATCCCTTGGCTATATCACATCAAAACAATGCAAATATTTCACAAAGCTCATGTTTCCCGGCATCTTGGGAAAACCAGGCTCTATAAATATAGAAGTGCTATCAGAAAAGGTAAAATACCTAGAGCCAACTCAAAGGAACTCAAAGGAGACTCAGAGAAGGCAAACCCACCTACCAGGTGAAAAAAAAGAAAAAAAAAAAAAAAAAGAAAAGAAAAAAGCCTGTGCTTTAGTATATTTACTTTTTACTTTTAATCCCATCCAGCATTCCTTATGGACCAAACGCCAAAATTAAATGGACATTATGGGAACACAAATATTTTACCAACTTAAAAATAAATTTGAAAGCAACCCTTTCATTTCTATATCCTTCAAATGTAAAACAGCTTCTTGTTTCTGTGCATCTGACATTTTTAATAAGATTAGGGGTTAGACTCCATGGGTTTCATTAAGTCAACTTTAAATATATTATACACAAATAGTACCATACTTGTCATCAGTTTGGCATCCTCAAAGGAGAGACAGACAAGATTGCCTTGGAAAATTTAACTACTCCCTTGCTTTAATTTAAAGCATCCCCCTGTATGGTAAACTAAGATTACAGTGGAAGAGAGGGCTAGAGGCTGCAGGTAGAAGTGCGAAGTGCCAGCTTTAGCTGAACAAGTTTATTTTAACATTCCTTTCCCTGTTCTGTATTTTCAGCTGGGTATGCTGGAAAATCTGGTGCTCAGATTCCACTGGCATTCACATCCCACATGATCCTTACTATTCCCTCCTGTCTCTCCTGCAAACCTTCTTGAATCATTTGTCCACACAAATGCTGGAGAGGTGCTTTCATCTGGGGAAATACCTGCTGTCTCCTGTTTGGTGTGACCTGGGAGCACATAGAGCAATGGACTGGAGAGACTGGGGAGGAAAAATTCATGAGAGAAGAACACAGAGCAAACAGTAAAAGTCCGCATCTCCCCAGTGTAAGCTTATATTTCACATGTTTCACATTCACCAGACAGTGCTGCAGAAATCTCCATCTCCTGGTGCTGCTTCCTGTAGCTTTCTTTGTTCTTTTAGGCCTTTCGCTTGTTTTTCAGTTGCACTTACCCTTTATCTGCTCTAGTCTGGTTCTAATGTACCCTTACTGCCAACACAGCAATCCCTAAGGTTCCAGCAATAGAGAGGGAAATATTTCATAGGAAGAAAAATTCTTTGCATGCCTTTCAAAATATCATGTTCACCCATGATATACATCTGTTCCTGATGTCAAGACAGTTAAGTATAAAAAGACAGCTTCAGCTCAAGCCTACGCTGCTAGCTTTATGCAGGAATGTCTGGGTCCAGTTCTGTGAGTCAGCTGAGAAGATCAATTTGATTTTTATGGCTTTTAAATCTATATGATCCCCAAACTCACAGGACTTTGCTTTCATCTTCAGTTGACACAGATACGTTCTACGGTTGTAGGATTACCTCACATTGAACAAATAAGAAACACAAAACTTTTCCCCAAGTATCTTCTTATGGACAATTTGTGTAACTTTGACCAAATTAAATTACAATTAGCATAGCGCAGCCACAGAGGCAGGCAAACAGAAAGACAAGTTAAAATGGTGTATGTAAGACAACTAGGTCCAGCCCAGCTGTGCGGAAAAGATAAAAATGGCCATCTACATGTACTGAATGGGGGCTGTGCACAGAAAGGGGAGCACTGTTTAGGACACAGGACTGTGTGCTTAAATGGAGGGGGAAAGCAGCTTTTTAAGAGGGGAGAGGGAGAAAACAGGAAGTAATGAAAAAAATTAACCTCACAATATATTAATTTACAAGACCGTTACTAAAGCCAAATTTGAGATTTTCCACAAGCTCCATAAAGCAGGAAAAGCAAAACAGTGGACAACACACCTCTGGGAAGAAGTACGAAGGACTAAGGCTCATTATGGCAAGTTTTTTCTATGTTGGATGTAAATGTATATACCCACAGGACTGTATGTAAAAGCAATGACTCTCAATCAAGTCTGAGGGTAACCACATTAGCATGGTGTGTGCATTTTTCATTCTCACATTTTTCAGGGACTACTGGAACAAAGGAAAGTAATAAAAACAGTAGACAGATTATAGGACTAAAGATGTGTGAATGATATATGTACACAAGACAGTGTAGAAGAGAGAAAAGTTCAGACTGAAAGAGAGGTCACCATATTCTAAAATATCTCAGACAAAAATTCCTATTAAAAGGAATTCTGCCCTCAGTCTCTCTAACATGTTATTGATTTTAATGGAGACGCAAAAGCCTGCCATGAAAATATAGCTTTGGGCATCATTCCCAGTCTTGGAACACAATACACAGCACAAAGCACAGCAGTTTAAAATTAAAGCACCACATTAGGAAAATGTTCTTAATAGAAAAGAGAGAGAAGGCAGTAAAATTCCCCAAGGGAAAAGGCATCATCACTGCATAGACCAGAGAAAGGCAGGACGTAAACAGAAATAATGCCAATAGTCCACAAAGACAAGATTTCAGATTAGTCTGATGTAGCACAACCTTCCACAATGCTACAGACCTACCAACTGCCTTTTAGTCTTTATGTATAGGTACATATATATGCCACAGTAAACAAACCATCCAAAACAGTTCTTGGTTTGTTGTGTTAAACAAAGCCGCAAAATGAGAGCGAGCTTTGAAACCCAAGCTGAACCATATGGATATGGAAGGCCAAGTAGCAAGTAAAGGCAAGCTGGGTGCCTCAAAAGAATCGTAGTTAATTGTGGTCTGTGAAATAAGATGAGATGATGAAAGGCAGGACAAACAATTAAGCCTGATACATAACATATGACAACCATAAATGGCTCTGTGTTGTGGCTAATCTAAAGGAGCAATGAAAAAAGATGACACGAAAGACAGACAGGAAACGTGAGCAACGCATGAAAACCCATGGAACCGAGCAGCCTCGCCTGTATGGGGTCTGGTACTCGTTTTTTCAAAGTGTACAAAGAAAGAATCAAGGAAGAAGTAGGATACATAAACTAGAAATAAAGTTGTGTTTTGTCTGAGGGTCTTGTGTACTTGTTTATGTTTGCTTGGCTTGCATTTGAGAACAAATCGGGTAGCAGCAAAGACATGATGTGACTGTGGTTTGGACAGCTGTCCAAATACAAATCAGGCACAAACCAGCTATAAACTGAACCTGCAATTCACCAGGGGTACACAAATCAAATTCTGCAGTGTTTCTTTGCCAACTGCAGGAGGAGCTTGTACTGACATTCTCCTCTTCCTCAGCACCTTGGGGCATCTTTTCTGTACAGAAGAGTGTAGAAAAAGCATGGAGATTTTAGCAAATGAAAGGAAAGTCATCGAGAATCAGTACTAATGAACACACCCAGGCCTTCCTTTAGGTTTGTTTGGAGCCAGGTTGCATTTGGTTTTAGACCCTGCATTAGAACAGATTAAAAGCCAGAATTTATGTGTTCCCGGAAAACGTGCAGCTCATTGGCTAATACAAATAATTGTATAACTCTTTCTCATATTATTATGAAGTACACACAAGATATGCAGACACAGACAGAATGCCCCAAGGAAAGGTGAAGAAGCAACAAGCTATTCAGAGGGAAGAGGTTTTTCCTTACTGTCTTGTTTGCTTTTAACTCCTTTTTGTAGTTTTAACTACAGCCCCAAACAAGCTATTGCAGCACCCTGTCATGCCACCTTAGAAAGACATTTTCTGAACAAAATCTACCTTGCAAGTAATTTTGTGTTTCGGCATCAAAGGATGAAAAGACTTGTTAGATACCAAACCTCCAGATATGGAGTGACTCAAGAGGAAACATTCAGAGAGCCCTGTATCACATCTCACCATAGATGCTTAATTCTTAATGGTGAATAGTTTCACTTGGATGCTTTCTCACAGCTTTATCACTGGAATGAAAAACAGATGCTCATTAATGTCCAGTAACACCCAAGATGTCTCTATACTACTTAGTGAGAAATACTTCCAAATACAAATTTGTGGAAAATTTAATAATACAAATATTGTTAGATTTTAAAAACTCTCCTATATATAAAAAAAAAAATGCATTTTAAAGTGACTCACAGTTTATTTCTCAGTATACAGGCCGAGGTGACTTGAGAGTCCTTGCTTTTCACAAAGCGCCTGGCTTTTATTTTCTGAAAATCAGGCCTAGATACAGTGTGAAAAAATGAGCATTCACAAACAGAAGCATCCCAAACAACCAGTAACTTAGGAACACACTGGCCACTCAGTAGTCAATAGCATAATAGCCCTGATTAGACTGATCACTGGACCATGGCTACCAAACACAAAGGGAAGATCTAATGCAGCTCATGTACCATTGAGGCCAGGATCTTCTGGGCTGCAGAGGTGTGTGAGCAACAGGTTTGTTTGCAAGCACTGAGGATGCACAAGCAAAAGTCTTGGTGTGCAAATCAGTCACTGGGTAAATCATTTTGTGCCCTTTATTTTCTCACACTTTTGGCTCATCAGTTCTCCTGAGTGTCTGCCAATATCTGCTGAGCATTTCTGTAGATACTTGCCCTAAATCGCCTTGAAAAAACTGAAGTAGCTCAATTAGTCTTTGGCATCCTCAGCTTAATGCAATATTGGTTATTTAGCACTCAGGTGATTGCTATCTCCATGACAGAAAAGAGAATAAAAGTAGTTTACTACTGATTGTATTATTCTTTCTGAGGGAAACTTCTCACTGAAATATTCAGGTATTCCCCTCTCGGTTTTCCTGACCTCTCTGCTGAATTACTGCATGTGTGACAGTGAGTGCAGGTGTGTCTCCATTTGGTATCTATGGAAAGGATTAAACAAGTACATCCTTTCCATCAGCCTCATGGTCTGACGAGCTCCAAGAAGTCTCTGCTGAGTAGCATAAAAGAAGACGGAAACGATGTATTTTTTTATTGGTAGCTTCCTCCAGCTTGTGTCTGGATCCAGACCTTAGTAAGACACCATTTCTAATTCTGACTTCCATTTCCCAATCAGCACCTTTCTATGCCCAGGTAATTAGCCTTCCTTTCTTCATTTCTTGGCTGCACCCAATGTCATCGATCACCAATGAAATCAATCTGGTGTTCCACCAGACTGAGTGGAAGTCACTCAGCAAATAACAGCAGCATCTTTCAACTACAGTAAAACTGTGCCTTGCTGTACTATTCCTCCTTACTCCTATTGCTCCTCATGTGGGATCAGTGGCATATTAAAACTTTTATGTAATAAAACATTCCATTTTTATATAGTCCTCAGTTTTGTCTACATGCAGCATAGCTTGTTTTTCATAATTTTCTCACTAGAGATTATGATTTTGAAGACTACACGTCAATCAAATGACCTACATTTAAAAAGAAAGCAACTCCTTAGGGTGAAGTGCAAAACTCCAGTTTAATTAGCAGACTTGCACAGCTCTGTGATGAGGCTCCAAGTGGATGAGGGAAAAGGGAGCCCTTGCATCTTGCCTCTGTCTAGACAGTGGCATTGAATCTTTTCCAAAAGCCTGATCCATAGCAGCCTCTTCACTGACATTTAGTTGAATGAGCAACTTGCTGTGGCCCTGTCAGTGTTTCTCCTGAGATATAAGAATTATAAAAAAAGGTGTTTGTTCAACATGCTGTACCAGGCATATGGCTTAGATGCAGTCAAAGCTACAATTAACACAGAAAGTTGTTCCCCAGATCAGAACACCCTGCTTTGCTGTTCTGCCTGCATATTAACTGTACCTAGACACACACACCAAGCCCCAAACCATGTTTCAAACCTTAAAACTAATCACTAGCATGCTGCTCCAGGTAACATTAGCAATATGGTTTTTCACCCTTAAATATTCGTAAGACCATTGGGAAATGTTAGGTTTTTTCACATGTTTGTCTGAAAGACTCAGGTACCCACCAGTGCTTGGATGTGAACAATGCACCCATACAACACCCTCATTCCTAGTGTGGAGCTAAGCGGAAGAATGCACTGCTCTTCTCAGCTATAATTCTTGTCAGTTCTTCTTGTCACCCACATAGGTGTATTATCATCAAATCTGAAGCTAAAAGAACCTTAACTTACTAAATAATATGAACAGCAGGGAATAGAAGACCCAAAGCTGTTATTTCTGATAGCAGTGTGTCCAGAATCCCAGATTCAAACCCTTCCTTGTAGTCGTGCTCCAAGTCTGTCTCAGGCTTTAATTTGTATAACACAGTCTCTCTTCACTTTGGTATTCTCCTCATCTTTCAAGTCTTGATTCATATAACTCATGCAAGCAAAATACTTATCAATATTAGCTGAAGCTTCACTTGCACACACAGAATAAGACTGAATTGTCAGTGGACCATTAAATTTAAGCCAATCACATCAATTTATGTGTTTATTAGTTACTTTACCTCCTGGCTGTTGCTAGATATTGGGTAGGATCAAACAGATACTGCGCTAGGCTTTAAGATTAATTCATGTTGCATTTTTACCCACTTCCCTCATGTTAGCTAAACCGAAGGTCTTAGGCACAGAGAGTTCAGTGCCATATTCAAACTACGCATCAATGACGATAAAGCAGGAAAATAAATTTCTTGTTGTTGTTGTTATCTTTGTATTGCATTGGTATCCAAGGATATAGGCCTCACTTTAGGCACAAAGCTCTAAAATGCTTGAGGAAATTTACTGCATGAAATACTATCAAAATGCACATATGAAAGAAAATTGTCAGTGTTCTTCATGTATATAAGCACAAAACATTTAGATTGTACAATTCAGTAGTTATTGTGCCTCCCAGGGTGGGTATCAGGTCTGACGTTCTAGTGACAAAATTAGCCTTTCTAAGTCCCTGTAGGCCTGACCCTTGAAAGAAAACATTTATAAGCCAAATCAGTTATTGCAGTGGCATTAGAAAACTGTTTTCCATGTTATTCATTAAAAAAACTATTGTATCCATACCAGAGCAAACAAAAACCTCATCTGAACAGGCTGAGAATACTTATATTAGCGCCTGTTGAGTTCCAGTGCTGTGTAGCAGATGTAAAGCAGCTGTGCTTTTCTGCTTGTGCGCCAAGAACGTGACTAGAATAGTTTGAACAGAAACACAGCTTCTTTCCTTCCTATTTTCTCTTCCTCTTGGTACCGACTTTTCTTTCTTCTGCTCAATTGTTCCTTTAATCCATGAAAGCAGTGTGATGACGAAGGCTTTCATGTAGACTTCATTCACACTGGCAGTGCCCTTGATCTCTGCCTCTCCCTTCCTGAGGCACACCATAGTTTGTGGCTTTTGCTCTTTCGCTATTGATCTGAAGTGTGGTACAGGCTGTTGGGAAGTGCTCTGTGGCCTGTGGTGTGGCACATACAGAAAAGGCAGTCTGGAAACCGAGAGGACTCAAAGGGATGTATCCAGGCTGATGCCTTTCTGTAACTATAGCTGCATTAAAATCTGCTTGGGAGGGATTTCCTGGGTAGAGCCACAAGCTGCTAACTTTAATATGACCATCAATCAGTGAGTGACTGTAGAACCTTACCCTTCTGATCCACACCAGACCTGTTCCTTGCACAGTAATTACAGCTAAACTGTCCCAAGCCCATCTTACCCAAGATCTCTTCTGAGGCTGGCACAGTGTTCTACATAACTTCCCTTCAGAATCCTCGTTTAGAACAAGCTTCCTCTCAAGGCCATCAAAACAGGGCAAGAGGGATGCAAACTGAGGAGTTTGTCCGCACCCTCTGTTATAAAAGGTAAAAGAAGACCCTGACCCTCAATATTTCAATACATCTTAATGGAAAGAGATGTGGAGCTCAGCTTTTGTTTAAAGCAGACTTGTGGGACGTTTATGGAACGTGGGTGTGCACTCTAGTTTTGCTGCTCTCAGAGCCCATTTCCTAAATATCATCTGTCTCTGATGTCTCACGTCTTGTGTTTCTACTGCCAGCTTAAAACATAGCAGGCAGGTCAGCTTCGTTCAACAGCTCAAAGCTCCCTTCCAAAGGCATGGAATATACAATCTGGGTACACTTTTAAGAGTTCAGGGGAGCATTTCCTGTGGTGTGGGGCAACTAACATCAGTGCTCATGTCCACAGGCCCTATTACCCTCTGCTTTCCTCTTTCCTGTTCTCGTTATGCCATGATTTGCTTTGATTTTAAAAAAATCAAAATAATTAATTCTTTGAATCAGCACAATCAGCAGGGTTGTTGCAAAACACTTTGATGCCCAGCCAGACTGTCAGTTCAGTGTCAGTTCTGTCTCCTTCCAGATAAAACTGCAGGTTCAGTGGAACAGCATTTAAGGATTTTATGTCTGACCCTGCTGACAGTAGCAATTTAAAATAACGTTTTTGATTCCATTGGAGTATTTGCCATAATTATCCTGTCATTCTTATCTTTGCTACCTACTAGTTTGATTCTATGTGTTAGTTCTTCAGACCACTGGGGTATTGTACCTTGTGTATTGTTTTGAAAGAGCAAGACACTCAAATGCACTATTTGCATATGCAAATGTTACATTTCCATGTGCAAATGACAACAAATCCAAGAACTATGAACATAAATGATAGTGCAAGTAAAACGATTCTCCTGTTAATCAGAGGCTAGATTTGATTCTTCATTGAATACAAAGCCCTGTGATGTTTGCCAGAAACTTGCCATTTAATCTCAGGAACCACAGTTGAAGACCTGTTACAGCTTAAAGAATGTAGCATCAGAATCAGAGGCAAATATAAATACATTTTGAAATGGGGGGGAAATAGAAAAGTAATGGTGTGGAATAAAATATAAAAGATTTTGAAGAAAAAGTCAAGATCTCAACTACAAATCCAGGAGATCCTTCTACAAGAGACTGTCAATCACAAAGAAGCTTGAAAAGTTCTGAATTCCAGAATAGTTGAAATCAAACACACACTGAAGAAGCAACTGTGAATATAGCTCATGTATCTATCGAGAACTGAACCAACTGTCAAAGCACTCAAAAGAAAAATCTTGATTCTGTTACAAGTCAGATTGAGTTTTGTAACTGTTTGCAATTATATGAGAAATTCTCAATGGAGGAGGCCAAACCTTAAGTAAGTGCAAATTGACTCAGTTCCCCTGTCTTTCAATGGAGGAACATCAATTAAGGGTCTTCTCCACTGCATGTAGTCTAAATCTCTTTGCAGCGAAACTACCAAATATAATTTATCGTCCATAATGTATACTCATGTAATTTTAATGAGTACGCTGATGTCTACCTCTTTGTTTTTCCAGCTTTAGGTACTTTTTGCTTATATGCTTTTGGCCTAAGGGGATTTTAATACAAGCTAAGCTCACAATAAAATGCCAGATAAACTACATTTCAGTAGCAACAGTTCTGGGCTTATAACAGGAAGCACATTCAGCTGAGAACAGGACTTGAAATGTGGCGGATGGGGGTTTCAATTACTGTAAAGGGCCTAAGGGAAACCCAATTCAAGGCAGCGAGCAAGTCACTGAATAAACTCTTTTGCTCTTTACACATTCAAAAAATTAACCCACTTGTAATTTTGCCTCTCTTTGATAACAAATGGGTATTGCAATGTAAAAGGGAATTTATCTACCTACAAATGCAGAATGGATTTAAATGTCAGAATTGCTAGAAGTTGGGAAGCAGATCACTGAACGCTTATTTTAGCCTTTTGATTATTTTTTTAGAGGCAGCACCACATTTAAAATGCTAATATAAAAAATATTTTTTGCCAAGCTGTCAAAAGAAAAAACTTACAGTATTTGTGAAACATTCTGAGCTGCAAAATATATTTTGCCCTGTTCACTTGCACCCAACCTTACATGGCACAGAAACTTCAGAACTGAAAGTGCTCAAGTTGTTGTCAGTTGAGAGCAGGATAAACCAAAGGTTCCTGGAGCAGAAATTTAAAGGCAACAATAGTCAATTGATGTGTACATCCGTGACTCCTCACTGGAGGCCACAGAGAGCCCACTGCCAGCTGGCCCCTGATTGCTGGTGCACACAGGCCACTGCTGCGAGACTGGCAAGAGGTGCTGGGAGATGGCTTGCTTCTTTGTACGGAACTGGGTATGAGCTGCCAGTGCCGATTCCACATTCGCTGAACTAATAGTTGAATTTGCTGAATTCAAGTTGAAGTAATGGCTCAAATGCTGTAAGGAATCAGAGGCTCTTTTCTGGCTGTGCTGGAGATATCCCAAGACAACGGTGCAGCAAACCCTAACCTCTGTGCCTCGGTTTGCTCCTCTGTCACACTTGATCAAAAGTGTTAGGCCCAGAAGGAGGAGAGAAGTGCTGGTTTTTCTACTTCTAAAGCTTAGTTATTATGACACAAATAGTACTAAATCTCACACTTCTCTGTATCACAGGTATGCTGTGAGGTTTAACTCACTGGTTTTGCAAAGAATTTTGAGACTCTGGATAAAAGACATTACAGGAATGAGAAGCTTTGTAAAGGAGGAACGACGAAGAGCTGGTTCTGAATGCAAGCTCAAAGCTGTTCACGTTCTGACTTTTTAGCAGCTGAGCCAAAGGACAGCAAAAGAGAACTCAGCAGGCCCAGCCAATTGTCCTGGCTCTGTTAAACGGTAACTTCACACCTTGTTTATGACACACAGCCTGCCTAGATTATCCCAACAGGAAAAGTCATAGAACTGCAAGGGACTTGCTTAAAACTACTACACCGCACCAGCTTCAGAGCTACAGGGAGAGGAATGACAACCCCTCTGCAGGGCCTGCCATGTCCCAGTGCCCGCATCAGCGTAATGTACAGCCAAGCCAGGAGAAACTCGGAAAAGAAACAGAGCACTTCTGGAAACCTTTCTAGTACTACCCAGGAATATGCAATCAAAAGCAGAAACAAGATGCAGGCTGGTCAGCAAGCTCAAACCATGGTTTCAGCAGAGGCAAAAATTAGGCCGAACTAGGCCTTTGTGGAATTTTGGTATTTTGTATGCTAGCTCTTCACAGTTAGCCCATTTTAATGCTGCTGTAATAAAGGTGAAGTTTTTACGGATCGGCCTCTATTTTTTTTATTTTTATTAATTTAGATCTAAAATTCTTGAAAACATTTCTCAGACGCCTCAGCTCCGATTCTAACAAGTATCTTTACATTCACATCTGCTCAATGAATGCCACACACTGTCCAACAATTCTAAACCCTGAAGATTGTTAAATTGCTTAAGCGTGGACACAGAAACCTGTAGCTATAAACACTAATGTGTGCTTAGCTGCTTAAATAGTAATAATAATGCTGTCATTTAGATGCTGTAGAATACGTTGTAACAGAAAAAAAGCACATCCGTAGTACACTATGAAGGTTTTTTCCCAGGATATTTTACCCAGATTATGGTGTATAACTAGATGACTGTTAAGGTCCCTTCCAACCAAAGCCATTCTATGATTCTATGATAACATATCTGGAGCAAAGCTATGCACCAGGGTTGGTGGTGGTTGATATATTGACAACTTTGTTTTTAAACCATTCACCTGCAGAAACCAAGTGTGATTAGGCTCTTTGTAGTTTGCAACAGCACTGGCTTTCCTTAAAAATGAAGTTTTGTGCTTGAGTTTGTTTCTTTATGCTTAAAAAGTGGCTCCATGGGAACACATGGAGCCCTCTAAGACTTCTTTAAAGGAAGGCAGGGGGGGTTTAAAAAGAAAGCTGTTTGAGAGTATTGATTTTATAAGTTAAGTACTATGAAAAGGAAGGTGGAGAGTGTGCTGGAAAAAGATGTGGAATTTAAATGAATCCTATAAATAACTTTACAGCATACACATCTGTACAAAGGCAGAAGGAACAGGGAGAAATAGAGCTTTCAAATTCCCTCTAGTTATCACAGTGTTAGTAGGTACAGACATCATTCAACTGCAATGTATAGGCTTGGATTTCTCTATCCTTATTTGCCAATTACTATATACTTTCTAGAAATTACATGAAAGACCAGTGCAACCCAAACCCTGCAAATTTACAGGAGCATGAAACCTAAACCTTTATAAGTACATTCTATTCAGATCCATATTTCTTAAAGTTCAGAAACCCTGAAGAAGTATCATTTAAGATCTTTCTAGCAAGGGAATATGGAACCAAAGAACTTCTCTACAACTAGATGAAAAGGAACCCTCAACAGATGATCCACGCTATGCCGAGTGAAAACCATGCATATGAGAAAAGCAACTACAAAATAACTTCCTAAGGAGGAAATAAACTATAACAGATTGCAACTAATCCATAACATTAAACCCTAACTCAAAATTCCTGTCCCTCTGACCAGCCCTTCACAAAGACTCCTTACGTGGTTAAGAACAACAGGGGACTAATTAATTGCTGAAAATCACCATTCATCATCAGGTTTCATGTGCTTCTTTTTCATTTCAAACCACAAGTGCCCTATCCATCCAAATGGAAGCTCTTGAGCTATCACTGTAGTAAGAGAATTAGCTGCTTCACTCTAAATATGTTGAGACAAATGCCGGAACTCCTTACAATGATCTATTAGTCCCTTTTTACTTCCTACCAAGTGGAAGTGAGGAAATACGCTATTCCAGATGAAATTTACATCTTTTTTTTCCCATATGAGTTTCGTAGGCATCCTTTACAGATTCATCTGAAACGTAGGAGCCAGATTCTCATTAACGTTAGGATAACTTCACAGGTTTGCATTGTCAGACCAGAAAAAAAAGGCCTCAGATCTAAACCAGCCACATAAATATAACTCATACATATGAATGAATGGAGTTTTTGACTTAGGCTGCTTGGATTGTTGCTGTTTTCAATATGTCACAATCCAGTTAATAGATTTCCTAGCAGTCTGGGCTTGTTCTCAAAAAATCTAGCTTATTTCTGGCATCAGATTCTTGTATATCTCCTTTTACAGACCAAAGTTCAAGAATAAACCTCTAAATCTGAAAGATGTTTTTGCTACACAGGTACCACAGGAATGTATTTCACCCCTATTCCCCTGCATGACAGAAGCCTGACTACATGGCACATTTCTATGTGCAAACAGAAATGCATCTGTGGTGGCCAGGAAATTAATGATAAAATGTTGAAGGTCTGAAACATACTGCAATTATTTTGCCTACAGTACCACGTACAATTAGTTAAACCTGGAGTTGAATTAATAAAGTAATACAGCCACGTGCATTTGTTGCTTTTCTTTTTTTGCTGAGTCCTTATTGCTTTAGTGTTACAATAAACATCTCAGAGTGCACTACAATGTTATTGCTTCTTCGGCATAAGCAAATTTAAGGATTTCCTGGCTTTCTCTTGCCAACCCCTCAATCTAATCCCTCAGGCCTGGCCAAGCTTCTCACTCACCAAAGCAGCTATGTGAAATCCTCTGGCAACATCCAGCAGCATTGTTTCTGGGAGGACTGGTCATGACCAGGGCCTGCTGGAATGACACCAGCTACGCTCTGTGTTTGCTGCTGGAGAAAACCCAAGAGGAAGCCGGTCACTGGACAAGCTTCATCACCAACAAAATCATCTAACATCTAGAATTGCAAAACAGCTCTTAATGGAAAAGACTACATATGGGAATCTAAATAAAGCTAAAGGCAAAAACAGACCAAGAAAACAAGGAGGATTGCCCTGTTCCTTTTTGTGATACTGTAGTTCATAGCTACTGGGCCATACTCAACCACAGTCTGTACTGTGGCTCCATCTAACATCCAGTTTCTCTATATGCAAGTTGTTGTATACTCTGCAACACAAAGTATTCCAAGAAGCAATATTCTGATTTCACCCTAAAGCTTTCATTTCTTTTTAAGTAGGAAACAACAACTCTGCAGCCTTGGGGTTGTCTGCGGGATGTATGCTCTACCCTGCAGTGCAGGGAAACCAGCAGCACAGCGGCTCAAGCATCCCAGCTGCAAGAGCACACCCTAGGCTGGATGGCATTTGCTGACTTACTGCTCTCCTTTGAATCAGATTCCTTCTTTTTTTTTTTGCATATTCATTTTGTTTCCATCCCTTTTATTCTTCTTACAGTGTTTATTGTGACACAAAGGCAGAACTCAACCACTGCTGCACACGGAGTCCATCTGATGCAGCCACACGGGTGCAGTTGTTTACAAACTGCAATGGCAAGTGCCGGACTGCTCAGTGCAATTTCACATCAACCAAGGCTGCCTCCTGCTCGGGGATTTGATTTTTCCATGTTCGTTTGTTGTCATGTTGATAACAACAGTTTCAGAAGTGCGGTATGTTTATCAGAAAGATGCATACTCAATTAATATTGCTTTAGGCAGTTTTTTCACTAAAAATCAAGGCTTACAAATCTCTTCACAATTCATACAGACAATAAGCCCCTTCAGAAGGATATTTCAGCAGTGTTTCTATGATAATGCTACCCTATCCTGCAAGACCCTGCCTTGCTCATTTGGAGCTTGACTAGAACTTCATTTACAGTCAGTCTAAACTAGATACATCAGGAATGGAAACCTAAAATGCTGATCCTTTGATCCATCACCACATTTTTCCACACATTCATTATCAAGCAGTTGGGCACCAGTAACTGTTTGGGCAACCATTAAATAGTCTGTTGCTGTAAAAGCAGATGCATACACACACAGAGCTCCTGCAACAGGAGTACAAACCCCAAGCACTTAAAAGTTCAGCCTCTCTCCATTAAGCCTTTCTACATTTTCAGTTAGGAGAAGAGATGAGCTTTTTCATTAAAATCTTCAGTTCCCACATTTTTAATTATATTCCTAAAGAGCAACCTGATGGGTCATGCCAGGATGGCAATAAGCAGATGTGTATTGATCTCTTCCCAGATCTTCACTAATATGTTATTTTTCTTGTCATTATGTAGCAGAACAGCTTTGCTAGAACCAGATGCCACTGAGTTAATTAAGTGAGAGCACAAATATCTTTTAAGTGGAGCCCTCTTTTTGAAGGCCTCCTATCTGTGGCTGATAACGTGTCCACCTCACCCCAATTACCTGTTCGGAGGGGTGAATATTTCCGAGTATTTTTGTTGCAGTGCAGCAAAATTTAAACACGTCAAAACAATTTTCATTGGTATTTCAAAAGAGTGTAAATTGCTGCTTAAATAATTTGCAGAAGAAATCTCACCAGTGACTTAGAGCCATCATTAAATACGCTTAGTGGGAAATTAACACTGGTTTCTTGTTTTATGGGTTCCTTTTCAATGTATTAGATTGGAGTTTTGCCATTTGGTTAATTAAGAATAGATTAATCTTTCATTTTTGATCTTTCTCTCATTTTAGGAGTGCCCATTCTGAAGTCTCAAGTGTTCACATCATCTGAAATCTTTTCCTTCTTTTTCAGAGCCTCAGCAGCTTTTTCTAAACCCAAGAGGAACAACACTGTGCAAACTATGTGATGATAAAATAGCAGGAATTGCATTTTCACTGCATCATCACTACTAGTTAAGAATTCATAACAAGGAACTTCTGTAACATTTGCAAAATTTTCATTAGAATGCACTGATTTCCTAAGTGGGGCAATGCTTAGAGCCTTTCACAATTAACAAATGTTTTAGGTAGTGCTTAACATAAAACTTTAACAAATAACATAAGTCTTCTCTTTGGAAATAATAGGACCAGCAAGTCTCGCCCTGTGGCAGTTAGAGCTCCTACTACCAGGTGTACCCATGTGTAACAGCCCTTGGATTCACTCAGGCCTAGCTGGAAACAAAGGGGTTTATTCGGGCCTGCTCAGTACAGAGGACTGGGCTCGTGAGAGCTCCCAAACTCTCACTGGCTGCAAACATGGGCCAAAGTGGCACCTGCCTCTACCACAAGAGAAGTGTCTGTAGATCAAGGCAGTGACTTGACCCAGCGGACAGGGACGTTTGCTCAGACTCTCCCACAGGTTTCATTGGACCTGTTTTAAGTCATGCCTTGTTTTGCACTCCCATTGCTTAGTCTGTAAACTGGAGATTGTGTAAAATTACCATCAAGACTGTTCTTCTACGATAGGTCAAATGTCAGTTTTGAACTAACGATCTGGTGGGTTTGCCAAACACACAATTCTAGTCCAGGACCCTAAGGTGTCAGGGAGGGAGCCAATCCTTGAGGCAAACAGTCAAGCTAGTTTCATTGCTGCAGACATATCCTGATAAGGATTCTTAAATTAATGGAGCTCCTGCAAATAAACAAGTTTAATGAAGATTACTTGCTTCCTGGAATTCATTGTGGTGCTCCAATTTAATGCTATCACTTGCGTACGAGGCTATGACAAAGTCTCTAGAAAAAAATAAAATATGCAAATTCAGACACTTCAAAGGCTTTTATTTTAATCGTGCACTCTGCAGAACAGAACAAGGCAACTTCACTAAAAATGGGAAAAGCCTAAGAGACAAAGCTAATACATGTCCATCATTTCTTTCAGCTCTTTAAGAATTACTCTCAAGCACAGGAGTTCTCCAGACTCCCAGTTCCTCTGAAGCAGTGCAGTTCTCATGATGGGTATGCAGAACTCCATAAAATGTCCACAGAAAAATTAAGACCTCTAAATACTCTCTCAAGTTCAGTTTTATTGCAAATGTTGAGTTCTGCACAGATTTGCTGAAGTTTCTAATTATGATCTAGCTTTGGATCATATTCAAGAGAATCTATGACCAGTCTTCCTAAGACCAGAATTTCAAAAGGCTTTAAAATGTTGGCCCACTGCATACCTGATAGATATGACAGATGACAGCATACTATCTTGGCATTTACTGTCTTTGAAGTGATCTGCAGAGCCTAAGGATAATAAAGTGGGCAGCTTGAGAAAAAAGAATACCAAAAAAATGTTTTCATGTCAGAGTCCTTTAGCTGTAATGCAGCATACTTCTCTGACTGTAGATCGTTTACACCTCCTTTTGTAGCACAATATTATTCTGCAGTTTATCAAAGACATCAAAAAGACATGTAAACCTGAGTCATAAACACTCCCTCCAAACACACCACCATAAGGTGTAAACCTTAAGGTGTCGGAGTGGCAATGTATTGGGCACTACTCTGTGTTCTCCGTGGTGTCTGCAAAAGAAAACCCCAAAACTCGTAATGTTTGTAGTCTCTTATTCTGAATGGAGTTAACTCCTTCATTCATAGGCTCATTCCTTCAGGCATCCCTCGCTCAAGCACCACTGTGATCAACTGCTAAGCAGCTCCTGCATCTGCTCAGGCAGGGCCTCCTCTTCTGGGCAGGTTCCCTTAAAGCCATACTAAGGGAACAGACTGCTCCCATTTGCACCAACACTGGCACCAGCACAGGTGCAAATGGATCAAGGATGCAGCCATTAATGTAATTCACAAACATAAGGACAAACCTTTTGTTAAACCTCATTCCAAATTCACCCTTGTACCTTTTTACCCTCTGTTGTATTATTGTCTGCTACACCTCCTGCCAGATTGACTGTAAAATTGAGGTAAAATTTCCCTACTATTTATCTAACCACACACTAAATGGAAGCAGAGGTACTTAGACTTGGTTCTCATCCATGATGTCGGCTCTAATATCATGGTGGATTCACAAATTCTACAAGATGCTTGCAGTCAAAAATCTCTTTCTATCTCGAAGCTTTACTGAACCATCTGGATGTGGTAAAATATGAACTGCATGGCACAATGCAAGTTGCAGACAGTCTAATACTCAGTTGTACCTACAGACCAAGATCCTCAAACAAACACATTAAGATTTCAGATCAAACAAAAGTTCTAAGGTGTTCTGGATTTTTGTTACTTAGCCAGTAGAATACACCTGCTAACCTGAAATTCATACCTTCTGTTTTGATGCTTAAGTTTTCACATCTTCACATTTCTAAAGATTATTCAGTTTATTTATGGTGTCAACTTTGTTACCTTTTCCCTTTTTGCCGTTTTTCCTTTAACAAAGTAAAAGGCATTCATCATGTCTAGGAAATCAGGATGACCACCCACCTTTAGCTGCCAAAGTGTCCTCAAATACAGACATACTCTAATCACTATTGTTTAATCAATAAGTCTACGTACAGATTTACTTGGAACATCTATCCTGAATTGTATCTAATTATCCAAAAACTTATGAGTTCAGTGGCCATTCCTATTAATATTATTAACATTACTCAGCTACTTACTGCTATTGTTTCCCTAGTGTCTTCCTGAGCTCTAACTACCGCTGTCTTCAAGGAAGACCACAGCCCTGCCACTTTTCTCACACACTGCAACGCCTCTCAGGAGAAGAGCTGAAGCGTTGGCACAGTCTGTACAGAACAATCTGCAGCTCAAAGCTTTGCTCTCCTCCTCTCTTTCTTCCTTGCTGAGAGCGAGGAGACAAGCCTGCTTCACCTCCACCCAGAGCAAAGGACTCATCCAAGGCACACAGCAGCAGCCCTGGTCAGGAAAGAGCGCTCCAGACTTAGAACACAGGCTCAGGTGCCTGCGATGTGGACGACTTACAGCCTGAGCAAGACTAAACAAGAGAACAAGTGGAAAACTATTCATTTCTCCCTTCCATGGGTTAGCAATAGTCATAGCAGCCTAAGCACAAGTAAACAGTGTTTGCCCAAAACCACCATCCAAAGCATACCCCAGAATTTCCACAGTATCTTGAGATGAAGAACTGGCAATATTTTATATTCTGGGAATCAAGCACTTGCTGATAAACTCTGACTGCACTTTAAAGTATGCTTTCAGCTCATAATTTCACGCTTAATTCACATTAACACTTGTCTGAATTTCATGTTGGCTACTAAAATAGCAGTGCACAAACTGGAAATAGGAACTAGTCTATGAAGAGTCAGACCTTTACATCTATGTAAAGATCAACACATAGTGTCGTTAATGAGGTAAAAGGTGCTTTATTCCTCAGCCTTTGTGCTTCATTTCTAAGATTTGTTGTTGCACAGATAAAGTTTAAGTTACTGGCTTTACCCTTTTCAAGGTCTATGGAAAGAAGTGCAGTTATGAGTACCCGTTAACTGTCCACTTCATATGACGGCAAATCATGGTGAAAGATTTCAATTTTATATATTTAAAGCAGTTGAAAATACATGACTGATCACAACTTTTTGTTAGCCTTGTGCTAATTCTTCAATGAAAACGTTAAAGGAATGGTCATGATTTATTCTGCCTTTAAAAGAACTTCAGGCAACCATTGCAGTTATACAGCTCTCAGAGCTAGAAAAACACTGAAATGCAAAACACATATTGACTAGGAACATGTTAATTTTGAGAGCAATTAACAGCTGTTTCAGCTTTCGAGGGCCTGTAGCCCACACTGAATATAAAATGTACTGCTATACATGGACTGGCAGTAGCAAAGACCTACCACTTTGACCAGGATCATTTTTTCTTTTCATCCCTAAACCCTATTAATCTGCTTTCCCATTTTCTGTGGATATGCCGTCAGTGTATAGCACGAAGGGTGATATCCTTCCTCAACAGGAGACAGTCTCTGCAGTGCCTCCAAAATGTCCCATGAAAACATTCTCAGGCAACAGCACAAACTGTTCAGAAATTTCTGTCCAGACAGTTGATAGTTCTTGTTTCAGACAGATGTAGTCTCTCGCAGCTAAAACCCACTAGTCTGAACACTTGCAATTTAACATAATTCCATTGGTCTTTAGGCTAGTGATGCAAGAAATGCTAATGAAAACTCAATAGATATTAAAAATAATATTGCAGGAACTTTCTCTCTGATTCTTCAGAAATAATTATCTCAGTCATCTATATAAAATTTAGCTTAAAATATAAATTAAAGTTACTAATTCATATGCCACAGTGTCTGCTCTGAGATCTTCAGGTCAGAAACACAAGTAAGCTTTTAGTCAATTAAAAAAAATGAATGTACAGTACTGCAAGTATAGAAATGGGAGGTATTCTGCTTCTCTCAGCTCTCCAGGTGACTTCCTGTCTTTCCACATTAGGAAGTTCAGAGTATCTGCAGGTGACCTAAAAAGACTCTTCAATACATTTTATAGGTTTACAAGTATTTTCTTCCCTTTATTTTGATTTCAGAAAATTAACAGTTAGGCATTTTTTCTCATCTCATTAGTGATGAACCACTTCTGTGTCTGCTTTTACTGTTTCATAATTTTAAGATGAATTCATGGAACTGAAAACAAAGTGATTCATGAGATCTTGTCAAGGTCAAAGCTAAAAACAAGTATAAACCAAGAGTATGATACTTCAGGACCAACCTGCAAGTAACTGGTCTCGATACTGTGAGAAGCAGCGAGCTACACAAAGTTTTATACTTGACAACAATGTTTCTGATTGGGATTTTCCAGCAAAAAGACTGCCAAACCTCAGAGTAGTATTTCCGTTTCAGCCTCTGGTGTGCTAACTCAATCTGAATGGTAAATTAGCCCTTGAGAAGTCCTGTGGAATATGGTGGAACAAATCAGGAAGGCAGCACATAGCATGAGTAATCATGTTAGACTAGATCTGTGCTGCACACAGAGAAGAGGTGAAGAATGCGAAGTTTATTTCCCAAGCCCTGACATTTTCTATATGAGAATTTTCTCAGGTAATTTTTTTTTTTTCTGTTCTAGCCACAGAACTTCTCAGTTTCCACTTTTCTTTAAAAAAAATACATTTATTATGCCAGTGACCTGACTGGATCTCTCACATCCCAGATAACCACACTAAATTGGTACAGCTTTTACTGTGAGAAAAATATACTCTAAATGACCTCGTGCACATTTACCTACACGGAATAAAGTAAAGGGAAAATAAGCAGTTCAAATTAGGCAAACATTATGGTTGGACTGATTTTCTACATCACTGATGGACCAATTTTCTACATCACTTGTGTTCAAATAAATCTAGAATAAGTAGTAAAAATTACCATCAACTACTTTGAGAGGAGTTGATCTTGAAGGGGTGGGGAAAAGAGGAACTTAAAATTCCAAACTAAAAAATAAATTCTAATTCAATACACACTACAGCTAAATCTCATCAACTGTTCAGCACTTTATAATATAGAGAAGCATCTTTATTCTGGAGATTATCCTCCTCTCCTTACAGACAATTCTCTTCAAGGCATTTTTTTTCTCTAAAAAAATGCCCCATATTCATAATGAAATTCACTGACAAACCTGTGGGTTCCCCAAAAGCAGACTGCACCTTTTGGTGAATTATTGTGGCTCCTAAAATGTGAACACAGACCGTTTCGCTCAACAATTCAAAGAGATGCCAGGAGCATGGTAAGTTTACGCATACTATTTCTTTTGCAGAACACAGACTTCTGTAACATGGAGGAGTACTTATATATTCTTTTAAATGCATTTTTTAATTAATTTTTCCATGATTCAACACCATAATTCATGTCATATAAAAGACACAAAGCACTGAAATCCCACAAAGAACTCCAGTAACAAGCTATTATGACTTGAAAGCCTTGAAATCTGAGATTGTACAACACTCTCTGCATTACGGAAACAATTTTACCAAGATGGCATGCAAACTTTGATACTAAGTATCACTGTGTGCTATGCCTATTATTCTCTGTCAGAAAGCAATGTTTGGGTATTTTTCCTCAGTATTAGAATAAAATTGACAGAATTCAGTAATAAATAGAATCAAATAATCATCCTTTTACCTTCAAAGAATCATTAGTCTGACCCCTAAGTCTACACTTTCAACAAGGAAAATGAACTGGTAGAACATATCCTGATGGTGACACTGAAAGGAAATTGTTAACATGAAGTAAGTCACCTTTATGACTATATGTCAGCTGCAAGCGAGTGATACATGCCTAGGAGAGATGTTCTGCCCCACAGGTCCATGAGTGATACATGAAAATTTTCAAGCACAAGTTCCTTGCATAAAATCCAAATAACATAATGGAGAGGAAGTGGTGTCTGACCTTTAGAGAGAAAAATGGAGAGGGATTGTGTAGCTGACTTGTACAAACAAAAATTAAAAGTCCAAGCTGTTCTGCAGTCATATTGGAGCTTTTTCTTTTTCTTGTACAAATTACTGGTTTACCTGTGATCACCAGGATAACAGTTGAAATAAGAGGTACAGAAAGGGTGGAACGAGTTACAGTATTACCTCAGGACTCTGTAAGTATTTTATAAGACATTTTCTTATCCTTATTATTAAATATCCTTTATTATCCTTCATATTTATTATTTATAAGACATTCTATTATCCTTCAAAGCTTTCTGTAATGACAGTGGGCGCATCATATGCTGTCTGTATCAACAATACACAAAGGTAATTCTAGTTCCTTCCTCTCACACATTGCCTATCTTACCTAATTACATCCTATGCTTTTTACAATACGGATGGCTCCTACAGCCTGCACTCAGAGCACATACCATCGCTTTTCCCCAAGGGCTCCTGGAAGAGAGGTGGCGTGTGTCTCTCAAGCTGGGAGATGCTCAGGGAAGCAAAGGCAGGGAGCACAATGAAGTTCCTACTCAACCAGGCCTGCTGGTCTCAAATTTAAGAATAGCCCCTTCTTCCATTAATTTATACTATTTGTCAAGAACAAAGAGCATACAGATTAGCAGCTTAGTATTAAACAGCTGCAATCAGTCTCCTATCATTCTACTCCCACAATTGAAGGTCCTTTCAAGGAATCAGTGCCTTGGAGCTCTGGATAATCATCATTTAATATTTGAAACCACTACTTATGAGGTACCTGTCTATCATCACGTCACCTTTCATACTAATAAAATAATTCTTTTCTTCTATTGTATCTGAACTTAAGGTGTTTTGGAAACAGTAAGCCTTAAAGTTCTTATGGGATTCTTGTGATTTCAAGAGAAAAAGTTGTTTTGGGGGACTCAGTGGTTGCCTGATTTCTGCAAAGAACTCAGTTCTGACCAGTTAAAATTAAAACTCTTTAAAAGTATGTTTAAACCACCAAAAGTGGTCATTTACCTTTAAGCCACAGTCTGTCAGTAACTACTAATGCTGTCTGCTGGATCACCTATTAGACACAAAATCTTCAGAAAACACAAAATATATCACATGCAAACAGAAATTATAAATTTTTTTATGTTACTTGATCATAACCTCAAAAAGAAATTGATTAAATTTAAGATATAAAGAAAAAAAAACCTGCTAACAACAGATAGCAAGACTGCTGAGACATCACCATTTAAAGCACTTTGCTGAGTTGAGTATTTCCTTTTATTTATCCAGAATGACTTTTGCACATTTTTATATTCTAAAAATACAGTCTTAACTGCATCTGTCAGATCAATAGCATAAAGTAGCAGTGCTATCTCCCATAAACACCCAGTCAGTTTTATGAATCAGATTATTAGTAGTTAAATATTTAAAGATGCTTGCCCTTCGGATCTCACTTTGATGCTTGCAGCCAGAAAATACTACCTTCACATCCAAGCTCCACAGTGTGGGAGAAAGATTTTGAACCAGTTCAAGAGCAAAATTCATTTTCTATCCTTCCAGACATAAAAAGAAAAGCAAGAATGGATTCAGAAACAATACTGGACATTTTAGTTCATTAGAAGTTGTCTTCAAGGGGTGATGCAGAATGAACAACACGAGAATAGGCAGAGCAACTTTAAGAGGGCAGGGAGTTAGGCATAAGGGTTCGGTTCTTGCATATCAGAGTCCTATCATACACAAAGTATGACACAGCAAAAGAGTTACTCAACCAGTCCCCCTTTCTTTGTGTCCTTTTCTGTTTCATTACTTTCTCTTTCCCCTGTAGTGTTTGGCACTCTCAATCCTTCTCTGTGTTTTAAGTGCATCATATCTCAGTCTTCCCCTTGATTTGTGCAGTTTTCAAAGTTTAAAAATAAATGGGTGCCAGGGACCATCAACTACAAGTAACTCCTTGAAACAGTATTTCACTTAAATTAAAATGACTAAAGGTCCACAAACTGGGAGGGCAGCAGAACAAGAGCTGTTTATCAGGAGGATTCCAGGACCTGATTCAAGAATCCCAGGTATGTCTATGGGGGAGAGGTGGTGAGACTTAGACATGGGTCATCTGGTCCTTTCATTCAAAATAGGGTCAATGTAGCAGCAACCAAGGAACAACATATATAACCTGGAAACAGGAATGTCTCCCTGGAATTCTGCCCATTTCCCCAGGGTACTAGTCAGGCTGTGCACTGAAATGTAACGGTTGGTTTCAAACAGTTACACTACACTGAAATTTGAGTAGACTAAAATCCTGCCTGATTTCCTTTCACAGCAACCAAGGAACAAACTTAAAGAGCTACAGAGTAAAAATCAATGCAATCCAATACAGAAATAGAGAACTTTGCTAATTCTTGGTGTCCACTTGTATATAGAATGGTCCTTTTCTCTTTTGTCTTTTTCTCTTCCTTCATTGCATCTTCATCTTTGGGGGCACACCAACATGCCTCCAAACACTCTGTGGCAGATGGGACAAGACTCATTCGTTTGATTCCAACACTGTTAAACTTTCTAAGACCACTTCAGCATGCGAGGCAAGGGGAGCAGGCACTGAGGTGCTGGAAAGGTTACTTATAAAAATACATTTACAGTGAAATTAGGGAAATCAAAGCCAGACAACATCCTTGTACAACAAAGAAGAAAATGTACTGTGTGATCAGCTCTGCTATGCTGGATTGTGTATAGAGTCTGTAGATGATGTCAGCTAGTACTGACAGCTGAGGAGGACAGGACTGATGGAATTCAGAGAGGGAAAAGGAACACAAATGCTAATTAGAACCGTACCACGACTGACTCCCAGAGAGTCACAAGAGCAGACCCCACATCCAAAAATAAGGGATATATTTACCTAGCACATAGTCCCCATGATTGCTACTTATCCGCATCACACAGGAAGCAATCCAATCTGTTAATCCACTTATATCACAGAATGGTTAGAGTTGGAAGGGACCTTAAAGATCATCAAGTTCCAACACCCCTGCCATGGGCAGGGACACCTCCCACCAGAGCAGGTTGCTCAAAGCCCCATCCAGCCTGGCCTTGAACACTTCCAGGGATGGGGCACTTTTATGAACTGTAATTGTAAATCAAATGGAAAATGTGCATCCCAATAGACTCCTGTTCGTTTAAAAACAAACTGCCTATATTTTAAAGAAAAAACATATGCATGTAGGTTAGATGTTTACAGTCATTTCACAAGCAAAAGGCTAGTGTCACACACAACTATTTTGCTGGCTAGTGGTAATAAGCTTGTCAGCATAGCAAACTAGCATGTCTGTGTAAAAATGTACATGTGTCTGTATACATCCATCTGCACACAGATTTCTATTCCTGTTTTAAAGTACTTCATAGTGCCATACCAAAACTGAAAAAAGGAGTCAGGGCTAGTATTTACATGAAGTCAGTTAAGATGCCAAAATAGTGCTTTTGTTTCCCTGAGACTTTTCCATCAATTTATTTAAATTTAAATATAGCATATCAGTTTTCCCTAAAAGAGAGGAAAGAAAAAGAATTGATCTTTTTGTCACTCAGAATCACATTATCTCGTAAGTATAATTCACATAAAACAAATTAAGAGGCTGATCAAATGCTCTGCTAACATAATTCTTTAATAACAATATCACTTAAGATCTTAAACTGCTTAATTAGATTTCAGTCATAGCAATCAACAGGCTCATTGAAACTGTTCATTTATAATTTATACTCTGCATTTTACTGTTCGTTTTAAAAACAGCATTAACAATCGCAGCCAACGGTAAGTAGAAAAAAACCTCACAATAGTAACAATTAAAACCCAGATGATTTATAGGGAAGTTGAAGTTGCACCCTTTAGGTTTTGGGATTAACTTACTTCCTGATTCACTAAACATCAACGGAAATATTTCAATTGCCTTGAATGGATTCATGATTTCCCCTTAGAAAAAATATATTTGGACTTTAAACACAAATCTAGATCTAACCTCTTGCATTTGACCATAAATCTGAATTGAATAAGATAAAACAAGCTGTGTTTTTTATTGAAAAGCTAGCAAAGGAACTAGATCTTTCAAACACACTTGAGGTCTAAGCACATTAATTTAAACTTCCATTCATTAGTTAGATCTTTCTAGATGACAGATGTAAAGAATAGGCTTAGCAAATGCAACATTTGCTGTTAGGAAGAAGTATTCATTGCTTTAAAGAACACATTTACTTCAAACACTGTAGATGCATTCTGTAAACAAGGCCCTTGTGCAGTTATGAACACTTGAACACAACCACGTTCACAGCTAGCATTTTTTCTGCCTGCAGATAGAAAGAGGTCATCCAGGGTCAGATGACTTACTGTCTTGGGATAAATTACATGTACAACAGTAAAGGCCAGTCCTTGGGCCTGGCCTGCAGGAAACGGAACTCCATATTTGATACCATTTACCCAACAGGGCAAGTGGAATACTACAGCCCCAGGACTTTAGGTAAGATTTATGAAGGCTGTGGTTCCTCTTTGACGAGAGGACATGTTAATGGGACAGGCATGTTGCTTTTATTTCTATTATTTTAATTACAGATCTTTATCTTCCTGTTGCTATTGCAAGATTATATACTTATATTTTTATATTTATGTCTTTATACTTGTGCTCCCTTTAAATAAACAGGTTAACACGTTGTTTCTTCAATAACTTCTTTAGCTACTTAAACTGAACACATTTCATTAGCTGCTTCTTAGCAGTGCCCACAATAGACCCCAACAGAATTTTAACACCCATCCCTCTTACAGCGCTCTGCTGATATGCTCAAAATATGTCCAGACTCGCAGGCATCTGCTAAGCTACTAGTGAAGTATCCAGTAAGTAAATAAATGCATCTGGGTTGCAGCCACTGAGATTTATAGCACTTTTCCTTGATTTCCTTTTTCACACTTCAGTAAATACAGTAATGGTACTGGCTAATAAACAGCCATAAATCTCCCTTCCTGTTTTTATGATGTTGGCTGATTGAAAAGTAATGCTGTGAAACTGATGAAGTCAGTGACTATGAATGTTGGAAGGCTTTGTGTGCTTGTAGGGGTATGTTTTTAGTATATTTGAAAGTTTATTTTGTAGGGCTTTCCACTCCTACATTAATAAGTTGGGGGTACTCATAACCCTCACCCCTCTATTTTCCACACGCTGTAAGCTAGATTTTTATTAAGAAATTCAACAAATACAGTAGAGATGCAGAATAGAAGAGCAGGTCTGGAGGTTTTTTTGGACATGGCTTCTCACTAACATTTTCATTCAACTTCCATTAAGTCGTTGGAAAAATTACTGTAGATTTTCATTGGAATTGAATTGGGCTTCTGTTGCTTCCTTCCTTCCACTCTATTTCTCTTACACTCTCTCCTCCATCCTTGAAGAAGCAGGACAGTTTGGGAGCCGTGGTATACAATACACATTTATTCTTACAACTCAGTTAATAAAGCAGTGCATGAAACTTCTAAAAGTGCAGGAAACATTCCCTGCAGGATCATGCCAGAGATCACCCTTATAAGAATATCCATTCTGGTCCTGTCAACATCTCAAACTTTGCTGACCCTGATGGGACAGTCCATAAAAATCAGGCAAGTGTAGAAAAGCGATAGTGCTTTTTTCTTAGATAATACTTGGTGTTAGTGTAACAGCTAACTCACTAAATCAAGAAACTCAAGAAACAAGGAGTAAAGGTGTATTAATTAGATTATTTTATTTTTAGCAGCTCTGGAAACAACTTATTTTATCAACTTGAAGGATTGCCACTTCTGTAAGTTGCAAGTGCTATAGACCTGTGAGAGATAGCCCAAACATTAATTAAAGCAGATTTCAACTCTGCTGAGATGTCAAATGGTAGCTAGAAGGAACTAGCTGCTTTTATATTTCAAAAGAGGTGAAGTATTTTTCTTTCTTACCAATGAGAAATAGACAGACTGTTGGCATCAGCCAACAGAAGTACTTTGTTAGCAGCTCATCTAGTCTTGCCTGTGTGCATTGTTACCTCCTTCCCTCCTGCTAGATGCACTAATTCCAGGAAAGTTTAAAGTGGCTTCCTTCAAAGAAACCAGTTAAGAGAGGAGTCGCAGCTATGCTGACATGTAAAGGCTCTGCCAATAGGAAGTTTAATTTCATTTATCCTCTCCAGCGGTTACAGCTACCAACTTTGCAAATTGATATGTATTCCTGGGGCTACAGGAACCTCAATGCAAAAGAGGTGAGACCTTATGACTGACTAAACAAAAAATCCCGTTATTTTCCTTCCACAGGAGCCCATGCTAGAGTCAAATCCCCTCAGTAAAACATGAGCTAATGCTAGAGGGAAACAAATCAAATCAAACAGAGCACTGTACAGTGAGAACGCCCGCAGGAAATGCAAAGGGCTCTTTCCTTCCCAGATGTTATTACCTCCTCAGAGCTGCACAAGCCCCCAGCTCCTGCACCTGCAAGGGAGGTGAACTGGCATGAACTCACCAGAGTTCACAGAATGGGGGGAACATCCAATTTTATTCCTTCTTTTTGATACTTAAGAATAGGAAATGTGTAAAACAAGCAGCTACAGGAATGACGCAGGTGGAAAAAAGCCTTCTTTTTGAAGAATAGAATATTTTCTTTTCTGCAACCAAATTATATTTTGCTCAATATTATTTGAAACAGGCTTTAAACTGTACATCAGGAACACCATTGGTTTGATTCATATTTTGCAGGAGGAAAAACTAAAACTGTAAATTTCAAGTGCAAAAGAAAAACCATCACTGTGTAGCTCTGTAACACTGAAAGGTCACTGCTTGTCTTGCTTTATCCCTGGCATTCCCAGTTTGTAATTTCTCTGCCATACACAGATCTCAAGTCTCATTTTTATTAGTTATAAAATAGACTGTTCTCCCACTGTCACACCATCTGTGTCTTCTCCTCCTTCCTACCAGTATACAGAACATCTAGGAGTTATTCTGAAAAGAGGGAAAAAAAAAAGAAAGAAAACTATTTTTTTGGTCACACACTTAGCTGGCAGCAGCCTGTTTCCAGCAGCGACTGTCTTCAGAGGGACACATTCTGCCTTTGCCAGCCCATGACACACATTTAGTTTAAAAAAAACCCTAAACAAAACCCTCACTGGTTTGGGCTGAGAAGAAATGTGATTTCCTCTCTGCTGTCCCACTGTGTGATTTCAGAGAAGGGCAACTCCTCCCATTATCAGTGCTGCCTTGTTGACATTTCAGGTTCCATATCAGAAATTTCTCCTGACAGATTCAGCCTGAGCAGCAACAAGACCTGTTCCCAGCACACACCAAGAATGAGATTTTGAGAAAGTGACAGAAAACACAATATGGGCTGTTGCTGCCTTTTTAAAATTTACTTTGATTTCAAATCTACAAACATTTTTCTTGGGCTTTTTAATACAGACATCAGATTATTTTTTTCCCCATATAACAGACATCTGTATAAGTAGCAATCTAGAGATTGCTATTTCCACTTATACTCAAGACAAGATAGAAATTAAAAAGCAGGGAGTGTCATAAGTGGGGCAACAGGCTGTTATTACAAGCAGTGTCCTCGCATGTAATTTTATACCTGCCTAAAAATGATACCAGCAGTCACAGTCTCATGAAATGAGTTGAAACAGTCACTTTGCATTACACGTTAGAAATAGCTGTAAACACTTTTCTAAGCGGAACAGACTGAATCAAAGATCTGTCAGCAGGGAAGTAAAAAGGCAGTAAGAACGCATCATTCAGGAAAGATTATCAGGCTGACCATCACCTAAATCCTGCAAGATAGTACTACAAGAGTGAAAAGAACAGAGCAGCATGAGACTTCTGAAACTGTCACTACACAGGGTCTCGGTCTACTATATTTAATATATAAAAGTTGTATCTCCAAAGAACATCAACATCACACAGAGAACGCGAGGGACAGGTACAGGACAACCAGATGATCAGGCCCAGTCAGCATGGGTTTATGGAAGGCAGGTCCTGCTTGACAAACCTCATCTCTTTCTGTAACAAGGTGACCCCTTAGTCAATGACAGAAAGGCTGTGGATATCTGCCTAGACTAGTAAAGCTTTTGGCACCATTTCCCACAGCATTCTCCTGAAGAAACTGCCTTCTCATGGCCTAGATCAGCATACTCTTTGCTCGGGAAAAAAAGCTGGCTGGATGGCTAGGCCCAAGGAGCTGTAGTTAACAGAGTTAAATGCAGTTGGTGGCTGTTCACAAGTGTTATTGCCCAGGGTGCAATACTGGGGACAGTTTTGTTTAATATCTTTTTCAACGATCTGAACAAAGGGATTGAGTACACCCTCAGTAATTTTGCAGACACCACCAAGTGAGGTGGGAATGTCAATCTGCTTGAGGGTTAGGAAGGCTCTAGAGAGGGATCTGGGCAGGCTGGATGGGTGGGACAAGGCCACCAGTATGAGTTTCAACATGGCCAGGTCCTACCCTTGGGTCACACCACCAACCACAGGGACTCTCCAGGCTGGGGGAAGAGAGGCTGGAGCTGCCTGGCGAAAAGGTCCTGGGGGTGTTGGTCTACAGCTGGCTGAGTTATGAGCCAGCAGTGTGCCCAGGGTGGCCAAGAAGGCCAACAGCATCCTGGCTTGTATGAGAAATAGTGTGGCCAGCAGGACCAGGGCAGTGATGATCTCCCTGTATTGGGCACTGGTGAGGCCCCACTTTGAGGGCTGTGCCCAGTTTTTGGCCCCTCATGACAGAAAAGACATTGAGGGACTAGAGCGTGTCCAGAGAAGGGCAACAGAGCTTGTGACACATCTGGAGCACAAGTCTTGTGAGGAATAGCTGAGGGAGCTGTGGGTGTTCATCCTGGAGAAAAGGAGGCTGAGGGGACACCTTCTTGCTCTCTACAACTCCCT
>VXBJ01001264.1:324101-337762 GCA_013400055.1 Nycticryphes semicollaris
CTCCAGGCTGGGGGAAGAGAGGCTGGAGCTGCCTGGCGAAAAGGTCCTGGGGGTGTTGGTCTACAGCTGGCTGAGTTATGAGCCAGCAGTGTGCCCAGGGTGGCCAAGAAGGCCAACAGCATCCTGGCTTGTATGAGAAATAGTGTGGCCAGCAGGACCAGGGCAGTGATGATCTCCCTGTATTGGGCACTGGTGAGGCCCCACTTTGAGGGCTGTGCCCAGTTTTTGGCCCCTCATGACAGAAAAGACATTGAGGGACTAGAGCGTGTCCAGAGAAGGGCAACAGAGCTTGTGACACATCTGGAGCACAAGTCTTGTGAGGAATAGCTGAGGGAGCTGTGGGTGTTCATCCTGGAGAAAAGGAGGCTGAGGGGACACCNACCTTCTTGCTCTCTACAACTCCGCGAAAGGAGGGTGTAGCCAGGGGGGGGGGGATTGGTCTCTTCTCCCAAATAACAGGACAAGAGGAAATTGCCTCAAGTTGCACCAGGGGACATTTAGATTGAATATTAGGAAAAATTTCTTCACTGAAAGGGTTGTCAAGCACTGGAACAGGCTGCCCAGGAAAGTGGTCGAGTCACTGTCCTAGGAGGTATTTAATTGATGTGTGGATGTGGTGCTGCAGAACATGGTTTAGTGGTGGACTTGGCAGTGTTAGGAAAATTGCTGGACTCTGTGATCTTAAAGGTCTTTTCCAACATAAACAATTCTATGATTCTATGTTTAGTTCCTGGATTGGTAAATGAACACTTAAGATGCCTCCAGTAATTCTTCTGCTTTGACTATAGGGTATTTAAAAAGCAATAGAAGTGTGAGGTATGACAAAGAAGAATGGAGAAGCTAGGTCCAGAAATATACAGCAATTTGGAACATTGTGGGAGCCATATTTTCTGCTAATTTGCATGTGTGAACCCTTAATAATAAAACTTAGTTTCACTGAAATAAATCTCAGCACTATATGAATCTATCCAGTATTTGACAGCATCTCATAGCTCAGATTGAGAGGTTGACTGGGAAAGCTGAGAGGGACAGCTTTAAGGAGCTTACTGTGGATTTTCCATTTGATTTTCATCCACTTCCAGAGCAATACGGCTTCACGTTCTGTTTAATAGTCCTTGCAACACCCTGGTTTTTTTCTTTGGGCTACAAATGAATTTGCAGTGAAGTCATTTGACTTTTCAAACTTTTAAGGCTTTTTGTGGGAAAATAGCACCATCTGTAGGAGAAAATGGACACAATTTCATTAAAATGTGTTTCTATTTTCAAGGCATTAAGCTCTAGTTCCTACTTTGTAAGATGAAATACATTAATTTTCAAATTTACACAAAGCAAGCCAAGTGGAATTTTGCTGGTCTCAATAAGGAAGGACAATGTCATTCCCATCCCACAACAAGAGAGAAGGTGCTAAGACCACTAAGTGCTTGCTACACTAATCACCTCTAACAGTTCAGAGAAGCAGTAGTCTGTAGCCCACAAACTCCAAATTCTCCCTTGGCAGCAGGAACTGAGCCTTTACACACTTCAAGGTGGTTCCTGATCGGTTTTGTCCCAACAGCCACGCTGTAATGACAACTGCCTGCTATGTTTATGTCCACTCACACTTGCAGACACTCTGGCCTTCGTAAATTACAGTCTTCATTTTCTAAAGGACTTCACACTGTGTTATGTGGCAGACACTACAGTGGCTGATGTTCTGCTGGGTTAACGCTCATGTTTCTAAGGAACTACATTGACTGGCACCAGCCAAGAATCTGGCTTAATCCTTATTCAAAATAAGCACGTGTACTGTCAACATTCTACATTTAATAGTGAAGCGCTTTCATTTTCCCAGCCTTTCCCGCATCCCAGTTTACCACACATTAAGTTCTGTTAAATTCAAGCTTGATCCAAAGTTCACTGAAATAGTGAGTTGAGCCTTTAAGATCCTGTACCACCATGAGGGCAAACTTACATCAGGCTATTGTCAGAAATATTTTTCAGTTCTTGCTAGGAAAGAAGAATCACCCACTTCAGTAAAGTTCCCTGACTGCCGGTCAAATTTATTTCTAACATATGCATCCATCATCTTCCACTAAAGCATACATATGCACTGGAGAATTTGGCTGCTTGGTGTGAATGAGTAAAACATTCAACAAAAGAAGGAGCTGCATAAAGATTTAAAGTTTATTAGCTCCATGTTCATATTAAATCAGAAGATCAAATATGATCTCAATTAAAACAATACACTAGCAGGGGCAGTAACTATTCTGTGAGCCATTTGTTTAGCATCTAAAGAGAAGAAAATAATTCCCATTGCTAAATAATCCCTAGAAAAAAGTCACTGCCGTGGGCCGGTGTCCTACTTCTACTCTCACCTTGACAGGCAACATTGTAAAAACATTAGAACAGTCTGTTTAAAACACAAGGAAAGTCTGTTGGCTTTGGAAACATTTATAGTTTATCTCATGCTGTTTGAAATGTTTATGTATACTGTACCTTATCTCCTAGGAAGAATGTAATGCAATTGTTTGAATGGCATTAAGGCTGTATCATCATATCTGTTGCTTTTAAATGTACAAGTAGCATTTCAATTAGCGTAATAATGGTTTCCTAGGAGAACTAGAACTGAACATTCACTTGGAAACACTGCACAGAGCAGAAAAGCAAGTCTTCAAGAAAACGTGAGCACGTAGGCATGCTTCTGACTTTCTTCATCAGATAGCCAAAATAGTGGTGTTATTTGCCCACGGACCTGTCTTTTCTTAATTTAACTTTCACATTTCACTCCAGATTTTATACTGACCTTTACTTCTTAGTGCCAGTTGGATTATGCCTGAAGCCAAAATTTAAGACACAGCTTTGTTCACGTTGCCTACAGAATATGGTGGGTTTTTCACGATAGCTGCAACACAGCTGCCCTAGCTGAAAATTCTAAAGATATTCAACTTTGTCATGGTTTCAGCTGGGATAGAATTAATTTTTTTACTAGCAGCTGGCATATTTTGGATTTAGGATGAGAATAATGTTGATAACACTATTGTGTTATCACAAATATATCACAATGTAACAATAAAACACTATTGTGCTATCACAGAATAATATACACAAATATGTATATGTATTATTGTGTGATAGCACAATATTTTAGTTGTTGCTAAGCACTCAAGGACTTCTCAGCTTCTCATACTGTCCTGCCAGCAAGAAGGAGAGGGGCACAAAGAAGCTGGGACGGCACACAGCTGGGCCAGTTGTCCCCAACCAGCTCCAGGGATATTCCAGATGGTCTCACATCATGCTCAGCACATGAAGCTGGAGGAAGAAAAAGGAAGGGGTGGGGGGATGTAACACATATTTGGAGTGATGGCATTTGTTTTCCCAAGTTGCCATTAAGCGTGACCTGCCTGGCCCACAGTAGGTAGTGAATTAATTCCTTGTTGTGTTTTGCATGTGCATGGCTTTTCCTTTACTTATTAACCTGTCTTTAACTCATCCCACGAGTTTTTCTCACTTTTCTGATTCTCTCCCTAGCCCATCGGGGGAAGAATGATCAAGTGGCTGTGTGGTGCTTAGCTGCCAGCTGAGGTTAAACCATGACACACTTGCTGTTAAAATGGGCATCAGATAACGTTTCTAATGCCATTTTATTTGTCCAGCCTTCAGATGAGACGTGGAAAAGCACAGCTATAATCAAAAAACTATCAGCTTATTCCAGCAGCCTAGCTGTTACGTATGATAATGTAAAAAGATGACCCAGTTGAACACATTAGCCCCACACCCCACCCCAGCTAATGAAGCAGTCATACAGTAAAAGAGCTCATTGGAAAAAATCATCCAATGAGCCAAAAAAACCAAAATAGCACAACTTAAAGAAGCAAGTGCAATGTGTTTTCCCCCTAGTCCTAGTTGCTACCTCAGGAAAATACAATTTATGCAGAATAAGTCAATCCTATAATTCAAACATGACCATAATTCTTTTCAGAACTACACTAACTCCTCCTTGGGAAGTTCAGAGGGGCATGTAAAATCTCTCCCAAATGCTGGTTTTGAAGTTACAGAATAAGATGTGAAGAGTTAAAGAGAAACCTCTAGGTTCTGCTCTTTACAAGATCCTGACAAGGGCTGTTCTCACATGAAATTCCTTTCAGGAGCATTGCTCTCTGCAGTTCATAAGAAAAGTTTATAGAATCGGTTTGCAAACAGTGAAATAAGGGGAGGAAACCCACCTAAAGCAGTATCAGCTGCAAAATCAAGCCTTGAATGAATTGAACAAAAAATGCTTCAAGGCAGTGTCTATGCCAGGTGGCATTAGGTTTCAGTGAGATCTGGGCACAAAAATAAGATACATGCTGTTCTCATCAATGAAGCACAGGGAGTTTGTAAAACTGTTTAAACAGCCCAGGAGATATTAATAAAAGACTGATTTGTAGCAATCTGCTATTCCCTCATGTCTCTTATCTACGTGACTTTGAAGATGGAGAGTGATTTTGAGTCTCTGAAGTTACTTTCCATTCTACAACATACCGCCACCAGCTGTTGCTACCTCTGGGAAAATGCAGGGACTGTGTACAATTCACCCATGTGAAGACAGCTAAAGGGAGACTCCTCTCCATTTATGTGCTTGTCCAAGTGCACATACTTGTACAGATACATTCTGCAGGGTGTTTGCTTGACCTGGTTTGACAATTTCATTCAACAAGCTCTTTCTGAATCTGAAGACCTTCTTACTCAAAACAGTGTATTCAGAAGTCATGATGCTCAGGGTGATCAAGTTTTATTAAAATGTTTAAATAAAACAATGTTATGTTTATTTTACTCTGATTTTCCAGCTTCAACAGCCATACAGGCTAGAAACTTAGTTTAAAAGTTAAACTAAAACTACTACCACATAAATTCAAGAGGTTAAGATTTGAGCGAAACCTCAGGTACACAAAAAAAAAAAAAAAAAAGATAGTAGTGACATCAACACAGTATGTTGAAATCATCTTGGTATTAGAGTAGAAAATATATAGTTGAGACTTGTCCATACCACAATTTTGAATCCAGAAACCAGCAGAGTCAGTTTTCTATAGTGTTACACTTAATGTGCTGAAATGGCTCCACAGAACATAGCCAAATATAACCAGTTGATTGTGCCTATGGCCAAAGTAAATCATTTAGAATAAGAGCTGGCACTTGTTTTGTGAGGCCTCTAGGACAATACAATCCTGATCCATTGCTCAGGGTTCCCAGATACTACTGCAACATAAGTAAAATGCTTGTGAAAAGTCAAGAGTGCAGACAAAATACAATTTTTTAAACAGAAAAAGACCTTACATGTATCCATGAAGACTGCATATATAGAAGTGTTCAGATTTAACAATGGAACAGAAAGCAGCACCAGAGGCAACAGAAACTGAGTTTGAAAATTCAGTATGTTTTTAGGACCCAACTTTAATTTGCATTAAGAACTTCCTGCTTCACTCCAGCACCACAGAACAGATTTCATAAAAGTGAGAATTTTGTTCTTACTGTTTTTTTCAAGTACTTATGCTTATTATTTGTAGCACTCTAAGATTTGAGCAAATTGTGCTCAATCAGAAAATAGACAGTTTGCAGGGCAAATTTCCCCTCTCAATGAAAATTTATTAAAGTTATGTTTTCCTCTAGCTTTTCCTGTGCAGCCTAGAGTTATATATGAGCCTGGCCTCCTCACCAAAATGTGATGCGTAAGAATGGAATAAACGGATTAGGTTTCAAGGGATGTCTAGCTTGGAGTGATATTGGAAGGTCAGAAATGTAAGCTGGCAGACAAGCTGTCATGAGAGAAACACAAGGAGATCTCCTAGCATATTAAGTTAAAGTCTCCTTACGACAACTGCTTTTGCTGTCTTCCCTTGCCTCACCTGCAGCTAAGGAAACACAGTGAATTATAACAACTTCAGCACTTTCATGAGTGGAATTAAACTTCAAAAATAAGTGACAAATTCAGAGTAAAAAGACTTCACTAAATTCTACAGAAGTTTTTGCAAGTATGTGACTTGGACCTACTTAAGTGAATTTCAAGGTCTTACGGTTTTGTGCCGAGTCTGTAAAATTCACATATACACATGCAGAATCAGATGGAAACTTAACTTCTCCAATTGCATTTTACTTTCAGCCTCCGTCCACTGGAAACTACAAATGAGAGTAAAATTTGGTAGAAAAGAAGTGATGCAAAAGGAATGAATTTACATAACATAGAAACTGAAGGCAACATTTGCACAAACTCCTCCAAAGTCCAAATCCAAAGCATCACAGAGCAACAATCAGCACGTGCTGAGAAACACAGGCTATTAATGTCACTATGACAAAGCTTATATATTTCCCCTTAGGAGCAAGACTCCTCCAATTTACGTTTATATTTGATTTTTAAGAAGTAAGAGCACGCACCACAAATGTTGCGATTTCTGCTGCTCTGATTTGCCTTGGAAAGGCACAATACGATCTGAGATGTACATCCCACGAGTGAGTGTCCCACAGAGACATTCCCATCTTTCATTTCATTGATATGCTGCATAATGCAATAGCATGTGATGTGTCTGAATAACAAATCACTGGCTTCCTGATGAACATGTAAAGAGAAAAACATATATTGCCTGCCTTTTTCTTTAGTACATACTCTTCTGAGTAAAAATTATATGACAGCGTCTGAAGTCAAAGGACTGACAAACAAGGCTTCTCTGCCAGCATCTACATGAACATGGATGTAAATATTCCATTTTTCTCTCTGTGCAAATAAGGCGGGCTGTTTTTATTTTTTAATGCCAGCCTAGACCTATTTCCTTGCAACTCTTTCACATTGCTAATCAGATGCGTGGTCTACTTCAAAAACTGTCTTCTGATGTTTAATACTGATGTCTCTGCAGACTGCTTTCATTGCACCAATTAGAAAAGGAACCACAAAGCAACTCTCAAATTACAGTGTAAGGAGTCTTAACGTATATGCAGTCTTGTGAAATGAGCTGGTGTAAATGTAAACTGAGACCTCAGAACTCCAGCAAATAGCAGACCACAAGGAGAGTACAGGCACATATGTACCATACCAACACTGACCCACGCCACTATGCCCAAGGAAAGCAGAGTTGCAAGGGAGCACCAGCAGACAATGTAGTCTCAGCACTACGATCCCCAGTATTTCTAGTTGCAGAGTTGCACAGAAATGAGCTCAGCCATCTCTCAGAACAGAATGCCATCTTGCCTTAGATCTGTTACTCTTAAATATTTAACTTGCGATTTATCTTTTACTCTTGGTTATCATATTCTTGACAGCAGTGGGCAATTCACTGCTGTTCTATACAAAAATAACTGAAAAACAACCAGTTGCATAAACTTACTTTCAACTTTTATAGTTAGAGGAGAGAGCAAGGGTCTTCATGTCCAGCTAATGTTCCAAAATAAAAATATTAACATAATTTCAATATATAATATTTTTCTTCATCCCAGAATACCCTTGTAAGCAATCGCTTACTCCCTATAGGATTACAGCAAGCAACTCTACTTGGATATCAAGCCAAACCTCTAAGCTCTGCTCTCCTTCCAAGACTGTCTTCAAAAGGTCATCTGCCTAAAATTTATTATATGGCTTCACCCCAGCTTCTTATGAAAGTTCAATTTCTCAACTGAGCTATTTGCCTTTATTCCCCAATCATGGGGTTTTTTTGGTTTGTTTTATAATGGAGCCCAGAGAATCACCTGATTCATGCTCACAAAAAAAAAAAAAAAAAATAATAAAAAAAAATCACCCAGGATGCATCTTGCTGTCGTTACAAGGTGTAATTATTGTCATTACAGGGATAACCAACCTATGTGTAACATCTAGATGTACCTGGATTACAGTTCCTGACTACTGCACATGGAAATCCAAAGACACTAATTTTCAAAAAGCTGTGTACAGTCAAACTGACTCTGTTTTCTCTGGCCCAGTTTCTAAATACCACGATCAACTTTTAGAAGCACTAGTAATTATACCAGTTATTTTTAATTTTATTATTTCTTTCCAGTGGGAACAGGATTAAATGCATTCAAACAAAAGTATAAAAACAATCAACACAGAAAGTCTTTAAATTCTTATTATTTACACCGACTTTAAAGAATCACCATCTGACACCACATAGTACATTATGATTCTGTTACTATTGCTGTGCTAAAGTATTATCTTCCAAAGAAAAAGACACTATCTGCAAAAAAAACCCCAAAAAACCAAAAACCAAAAACATTTTTGGGAAAGAACCTAATCAGGAAGAGCATGTAAAAGCCAAGAACGTGCCACTTACACTTATCATCTATGATATTTTTCCAGTCGTATGACCTTCACTGAAATTACTCTACCCAGTCAAGTGATTAAAGTGATGAAAGGTCATTTAGCACTTTCCATTCCTTAAAGGCATTCAGTCACACTTTGTGCTGCTGAATAGTTGTCTTCTCTTAAGAGTGCTCAGCACTACAGAAGTGGCAATCATGAAGAAAGAGTTGTTAATTTCTCTTACATCAATTACACTTTATTACAAAAAGCTTCTATTACTGACTCTCTTCTTTTGCTTGTTGGTTACTGCAAAAGACAAATCTTATTCAAATTACTGATGAAAGACTTCTTCGTAAATGGGTCAGTCTTATATGCTTCTACTAGCATCTTACAGAAGCTGCCATAGGGAATTTCCAGTCACAGTACCTGTGTTTTAACATACTTTTACAAATATTGATACAAACTAAGTTTATCTTGCATTGGTGTCAATTCTCAAAACGATCACAAACAATAGGTTTTTTACTATAATTACTACACTATTTAAAAGAAAACCTTACTTCCTATGACAGAAAAATATTCAACATTCTGAGGAATAGCATTTTCCTGACTACTGGGTCCATTCTGCCAAATCAGGCAACAACAACAACAAAATCTTTGAACTGGAGTAAGCTGCTGTGGCTCTCTAAAACCTACTGCTTGAACAAGAAACTACAAACACTTCAGTTGTAAGGACTGTGAAGATTGGGAAACTGAGTACCTGGTTTATTTGTTATTGATTATCAGTACTACACAGTAACACTTATATGTCCCCTTTGAAACCAGATTCTTTGTATCTTAGATTTTACAAAACACAGACTGAGACAGAGTTCTTGTCCTGAATACCAAAGGTAGCCGATAAAGCAAGGAAGCAGTGCTATGCCCTCTGCAAGACAGAAGCAAAATCTTAAGTAATTTAACCAGACTATTACAGCAATTCACTGTTTAAGTTCCAAAAAGATATCAGGTTCCCATGGGATCTAGACCCATGATCTAGGTACAAGAAAACTTCCACTCAGAACAAAAATGTGAAAAGATGCTGAGGAATAGAAACCTTGAACAAATAAAAAAAAAAAAAAAAACCACCAACAAACAAACCAGCCCAACTTGCGCATTTTCTAAATTTCCCTATCATACTGGGGACTAGACACAAATAGCAAACAAACATTTGGAAGAGCTGTTGCAACTTGTCTTTATGTATTTTTTTCCTTACTTTACAAAGCTTATTTTCTGTTTGTGCATGCAACAGATTTGCCACATCCAATGCAGGAGTTATTATTTAGGCAGCTTACCCTGCACATGTATTTCTCATTATTTGCTTTAGGTCAGCAAATACAATATCATACTTCGCTAATGGCATCCATAACATATTGGGACTGAAGGTAATACAGGACCAAAGCCAGACTTGGGACATTCCCTGTGAATTGCTAAGAAACTGCCTGAAAGGCCAGGTTAGTAAGTCTGAAAAATCCCCACAGTTTCCCAGTACAGGAAGGCAAAAAGTGGTTATGCAAGCAGAACCATCTAGAGGGGGCTGCACACAGAGGCATGGGCAAATAAGTATTCAGTTGACTCCAAAACCATAGCGTATGCTTAGTTAACAAAGCAGAAGTTTGACAAAAAGTCTGGATGTCTAAAAAGCAGTGTTCATCTGGTCTGTATGTGAAGGCCTGAAAAAAACTATCCAGTTATGTCACTGTTTTTGCAGTTTTTAAAGGATATGCCTGGTAACTGGAAAATACAAAAGACAAGACTCAGAATTAAGGCCTTCTTCAGCCTGATTTCCCTGCCTAGCGTGCCCAGACTTCCCACTGTAGACAACCACTTCAAACAGAACATAAACCCTCCAAAAAATCTAGGAATTATTTCCATATAAACTTAGATGGCAAATAAAGAATGCTCTCTTCTCCCTAGACATGTACTTTTCTTTCCAAGTTACAGAGAAGAATTGCTGTTGGAGAAACCAAATTAAGCCTAATTCTGTCATAAATTTGAAAATTGGGATAGGAAGAAAATTCATCTAGAACTCCGTTTTTCTTTTCTGATCTTTCCTGTTTTATGCATTTTTATTACTTTTTATATTTCAATTCTTGAATCGCTAATTACTTTAAAACCGATGTAAGCTATTCTAAAAAAAAAAAAAAACAAAACCCTGTGTTTTGGCCAAGTCATCATTCTAACTGGTTTCTTAATAACTGGAGGTGTCTAAGATTGTGAAAGCTGGTGGTTATGTTTGCCCACTGACTAACCTTTTCTTTTTCTACACAAATTTTTCTATTCCTTGGAAAAAAATTAAGAAACAGATTACTGAAAAAAATACTATCTAAATCTATGCTTTAGTACAAACAGTTTCTCAATGACAACCACCAACAACTTGCGCACACATCCAGCGATACAGAATCACGATCTCTCAGAAGTTTCTTAAAACTGGTACTGGAGCCTCTCCTTACACAGGACACACACAGAGGGAAAAGACATGTAAAGAAGTTCTGATGGTCAGAAGTAGCAATAATCACGATCGCTACTGTAAAAATGTCCTCATTTTTTTGTTTTATGGTACTTTTAATATTAGTTTTCATGTATTTTCTAGGAATTAATGGCATTGAGCACAACAGCTTACAAGCATTCACATGTCATGCTTATTAAGTTCCAAACAAGGCAATTTAGAGTTAGGAGGCAGCCACCTGTATTCTACACAGTTTTACCTCTAACTTTCTTAGACTGGACATTAAATGCCTACATCCTATACTTTGCTTGCATGATGCAGTTCATATTTTAAAATGAGTACATCCCTCAATTTCTCTGAAGGATGGAATTCATTTCAATTACACAGTTGAAAGCTACGGTGGATCTACTATAGAAGATACAGAAGATACTCATGGATTTATCAATAAAAAGACTGACTTTCACGGGTGATGCATTCTATGGCATTTATTTAGAGGTTTTTCATCAAAACTGTCTCACATTTGTGGCTGTTCTTTCATTCTATCTTACAAATTCAGTATTCCTAGTACACCTAGCCTTTCAAATGGCATCTTGACAAGAAGAAAAAAAGACTGCTCAGCAAGTCAGATATATTCTCATGATATTTAGTTCCTTAATATCATACTGAAGACAATACTAGAGTAGATCAACATGCCTAGTGCCTATGAAGCTAGGCCTGTTCGGTAAACAACATTGCAACTGTTACTCTAACAGTTACAGCCAGTGCAAACTGCAGTACAACTACAGTGGTTACAGCCAGCCTGGTTGGGGAAGGACTTTGAATGAACATTACCTTTAACGAGAAGGCACACTTTTCTTCCTTCTACTGTCAATGTAAATGAATAAAGTATGCTATCTATCATTGTCCAGAAAAAAAAAAAAAAAACCATAATGGAAGAATTAATTGAAAGCTAGTAAAACTGCCTCAACTTGCAACACACTTGCTATTTGGAATTTGTTGCAGGTAAAATGTACACATCATTCAAACCACTCCTAAAAAGTTCAAATGTTCACCCATGATTAAAGGTGCTCTTATAGGCACACAACAACAACAAAAAAAAACAGTTAGCATGATACAAACCGAGAAGTACCATGTCCATTCACAATAGGGTTCAATGAGCTGAGAAGTTTTGGTTTGAAATGGATCACCTTAGTGGATGTCTCTTCACATACGGTACAGCACATATAAGCACTTTGGAAACATCCAGTTTATTAATTGGCATGAGTCCTGGAGAATATATTATTTCCATTGCTGCATTTCAAGACAATCTCCCTTAGCACAGATTTTACCATATGAGTGCTCTGTTAAATGATCTTAAAAAAACCCAAATCCCACAACAACAACAAAAAAAGCCACCAACAAAAAAACCCAGAATTTTTAAAAGAAAAATACTTACCAGAAAACTTGAATAGGAAAGCAAGGAAAAAACTCTTTCAGTTTAGTGTATTTTCATGTTTTCAGGTATATTTCAATATTTCATCCTTTTCTACTTGTTGGCTGACTTGAGCTGCAACATTAAAAACTTTGGCAGAAGAGAGCAGTGCAAGAGGAATGTCACCTTTCTCATTATTGCTAGTACCCCTGTGGGCCACACCTCACAAGCATGAAGAATCCCATCCAGATAATAAACTGTCACTGTAGTCAATGATAAAAAGCCACATCGCTCTTGCAAGTGAAATTTAACTGGAATAGTAGCAAAGAACAGTGCCAAGCATATTTTTGTTTTGCTAAATTAAAGGGCTTTCTATCGTTTCAGCTAGAACCCATATGTCACTCATACCAAGGGATATCAGTAACACGTTTTCTTCTGAAGAAAGAACACAATGAACCAATTAATCAAACCTTAAAAACTGTGAAGAAAATTATTACAGCCATTTGTTAAAATACACAAGGGCATTAAGAAAACAAACAGTTCTAGTGATATTTGCTACGGTTAATGCAATGACATTGTCAGTGTATGAGGTTTACAGAAATTTGGCACCTTTTCAGGACTCGAGTGCTTCTGAAGGAAGAAGTTTCTTAGCACTTTTCTCTAATTCACTAAAAATTAAGAGGATCATTCTGTTTCTGTTTATATCTACATGAATCAGGTAAGACTATTGAGATAAGTGTGTTTGATTCTGCACTAGTTCAAGTCCTCTTTTTTTTTTTGTAACTGTACAAAGGCATTTTGAAACCTATTTATGTACTTAATTTACATGACAGATAGCAAAAGTAGCATTAAGGACATTAACTTCAACCAGAAGTTATGAATTTATTTAAAGCTAACAGCCTAAGCTGTTGTTATCAAATGATACAAGCAACTTCAAAGGGCAGTGAATCCTATGATGGTTGATAGCCTAGAGCAAGTGCAATGTACTGATAGTTCACTTCATCTACTTATCTCATTTTTAGACATGTAAAATGAGGCAATGGAAACTATACAGAATACCAACAAATGGAGAAGCAGTCTTAACAAGTAAGTTAAAAATACATCTCATTAACCTAACAGTCTCAAACAGGTCTGTGGCATCAAGACTGGAGTACCTACAGAGATGGAAGCAAGCAAATAAGACAGCTGTAGAACCACAGGGCTCCACCTCCCTCATGCGATCAGAGTTCACATTTTACTAGGAAGTGCAGGTGGGGCATCCACATCAACTTCAAATAGATTTTCTGAAGTGAAAACACACGTAACCATACATTTTTCATATTGTTCTTTCAGTCATAATCACCTAAAAAACACTGGCAAGGCAAAGTTCATAGACAGAGGTGCTATCTCTCATTACACCCATTAGTAAATCCTATTGTGCTATTTGTGTATCTCTCTTTGATTCCACACATAAGTGAAATATCTGATTATGCAGTCATTGCTGATGTACACCTGTATAACTGTATCTTTTCCTCCAGAAAAAAAAAAAA
>VXBJ01001264.1:337775-386270 GCA_013400055.1 Nycticryphes semicollaris
AAAAAAAAAAAAAAAAAAGCTCTAGAGAATTTGTAATAGTTTTGCTGCCCTTTTCATTGTAATTTTACATTTTTTTTAGTATGTCAGACAGAGAATTCTGTGCTAATTTCATGAACAATGACAGTCGGTCCTCTTTAGATCTTCCTCTTTTTCCATCAGTAGTAAGATAAAGCTGACCTTATGTCCCAGTTTGAGCAACACAGGACTAATTTCCAGTGCTTGGGAAAACTGCCCTTTTAGAAGACTCTAGTGTCTGAAATTGTGAAAATATTTACTTTATAGCCAGCCAGGCTATGTGGGATTCAAGGTCTCAGTGTTTCTGAGTTCAGCCAGGTACAGGAATGAGGAGGAGCGAGAACTGAGCACTTAAGCTGCCAACAGGATTATTTCATACCAAAAACATCACATTCAATATTGCCATCATTCGAAATTACCAAGTTTGCTGCAAAGTTCTCTCTCCCTTAATGGCTGCGATTCTGAAAACTCCTTGCTCTAGTGCCAGAGCCCTGAGCCCTTCCCTTCCTCCCAAAGCCGCAGTGCTCACAGTGTCCTGCACTGGCTGTCCCCTGCTGGGAGTGCACAGCTTCCTGCGACAGAATGGGCTGAATATAGTCCTTGTGTATTTTATATTGGCATTGGGATCAATACTGATTCTTTAGTGTTAGGAATGTTAATTATCTGGCCTTATTCTATTAAATCTGCTTATATTTCAGCCCTTGGGTTTCCTTGGCTTTTTTCCCTGATACCACTGCCCAGGTAGTGAGGGGTCATCAGTTGATAGAATGAATGTCTAATGAAAATATATTGTTGTGTGTTTCTCAAACCATAACACAGGAACCAAAAAGTATGGTGCTGTTAAAGCAAATACTAGGATAGTTCACATCCCACCGCATATTGTTTTCATTTCATCACAACATATTTGCTGAGAAACAGAATGAATAGCTCTCCCATATCCTAACAAGTGCTTAGCTGTAGAGTTAATGCAACCAGCTGGATAACTTACATAAGTACTAATCAGGCCCTTGGAAAATACTTCCCTTAGAAAGGGGACTTTATTATCAAGCTATATGCAGAAGTAGATAGAAGCTGAAGTATAACGAGCCTGTAATTTAGTTCACTCCTGTGCTCTACTGAGGCATTTAATCAATAGTCTTCAGCATCTTTACACAGGTAGTCATATCATTGACTTCAATAGAAAGTCCAGATGAGTCCTAAGGATTCTACTCAAAAATAAAGAAATTCTAATTATAGGGTCCTCATTCCAAACAGTTAAAACAGTTAAGCATCTGCACGTCGGCTTGAATGAACAGTACCAGTGACTAAATTAGATTGCTCAATCTGAAGTAACAATTGAACAGAAACTTTGCAGGAATCAACAAAAAAATGTAAAATTGGAACGTCAAATTGGAAATACAATTTGGTCATTTAAATTACAAAGGACAAGGCATTAGCGGTTATTGGTTTCCTTATTTAAATGGTATTTAGATTCTGTTTATTCTCTTTATTTAGAGAGATTAACTAACAGAACCCCGAGATAACAGATAATGCTTCTTGGGCAGAATTTATGTTTCCACACCACACACACATGAAATTCAAAGTGAAAGGCTTAAAAGCCTAATGCAGTGAAGGCAGAAAATATTAAACTTTTCAAATCCTCATTTCTCTGGCCTTTTCCTCACCTCAGTCTCCTATCACTTTTTTTTTTTTTTCTTTAAAAGACATTATGTGTTAGGAGAGCAAAGCAGCCCGGGGAGGTGATATTTTACCATCGTCTCTGTCATAAATGCAGTTTAAAAATCCTCAGACTGGAAAAATCAGACAGATGCATCTTCCAGGTTCACATGTGCCAACTCCATCTGTTAAATCATTAAAACACAGGCTTGGCAGATTCTGGAGAAAAACACATTTGTTTTCACTATAAAGAGGAAGAGTAAACTTTCTTTCTGTTCCTTTAATTCCCTCCCTCTCCCATAATTACTGTAATGAGAAAGCCTGCATGAGTGGGTACTATTTAGCATGCTACTGAAAGAGGTTTTCATGGAATTGGGATACATATGTGCTAAATTGTATGTCATAACCTGGGTTAGTCAAAGATGCATTAAGCCAAATTTTATAGCTACATTAAGATAATTCATCACATGCTGGTTTATTGCATATATCTTGTTATAGCAGCTAGTCAAACACTCATTTTCCTTAGAGGAAAGAACCTGTTCAGGTTATGTTTAAAGGTACAGTTTACGTAAGACACAGAAAATCTGATCAAAGAAAGCTGCCGCATCTTGAATAAAGTAACCGGTAACAATAAACCTTTTTCCAAATTTTGAAAGAAAAACAAAAAAATTTTTACTTTCAGGATAAACAAAAGCAGCAAAATCCTAACCTAAATTCAATACCAACATCCTATATTTTCCCAATATCAATACTAAATTGATTTATGCATTACTTTTCTACTACAGTAGAATTATGGCAACATCACCTATACAGCATATGCCTAAATATTGAGCCTTTTAAATGCAACTAAATGCATGTAAATATTTTACATATTCTATTGAGGAGCTGAATTACATTCTCCAGGCAGGGGCTTATCCCAAGTGCCTTCCAGACATTAATACTGAGAATATTTTTTTGATAGGAGAAATATCTTTCACAGCACATCATTACAGAGATGATCACAGACCAGCCTACAGTTTTATCAGCAGTAAGGTACAGAGCTAGCAATAATTGCTAAAATCACCCTCGACTTTGCACACTGCAGAAACACAACAGCTTTTTTTTTTCCCCTTTTGAGATTTACGTGACCATTTCATATAGCTAGGAAGTGACCTTTTCACTCACTTAAGTAATGGTAAATAAAATCATCATATCTTTGGAGGAAATTTTCTGTCTTCTGAGCATAAAACTTTAGTCTTCTCTCTGAGAAGACCTCACAGCACAGGGACAATGGACCCTTATCCAAGGGAATTTAAGTACAATTTTGCTTCCAATTTTTTTTTTTTAATTATAAACTGTGCCTGCTATACCTGATAGCTTTTTTCTATAATAATACTAATGAATTATCTATTTTCTTTCCCATCATTTGAACTGATCAAACTATGTTCTGCTCCCAGACCAAAAGAAGAATTCAGTAGGTTTATTAGTGGACAGACAAAGAAACACTTCATTTCATAAATGTATATATTGCAAGACTTAAATTTATGTAATGTAATAAAAATCCTGACAGCCCAACAGAAGTGGAAAAAGTTCGAAAAAATAAGTGGTAGTATTATATAAATCACCTTTCCATTTGAATTTGATTCTGGTTCATTTTTAACCTTAAATAACACTTAAGCCCAGCAGTTGTGCTTGGATATTTTATCTGTCAGGTTTTTATTTGCTAACGTTTTTGTAACTATTTTATATCATCATATTAACACTTGTTTTCCCTTCAGCATTCTTAACATCTAAGAGGGGAAATGAACAGCTATTTCACATCAAGATATCTGCTTCTACAAAATAAATACATTTTCATAAAGAACATTCAATTGCATTAACACAAAGTTTCAGCAAGTCATCATCCCCTGCCATTTTGTGCATCAAGGCTCATAAAATAAGACTTCATCCTCACAACTAAAATCTCGCTTTACATGCTACAGAACTGCAAATTCTACTACTGTCAATAGTCCCCACAAAACAGTGGTGGGAGCTGCAGGTCTTTCCTAAGAAGGGGTTGGAACATTTCTTTGACTGGAACTGGTCATCCTCCTTCTGCCATTTGTAATGTATGAACTGCATCCTCACCTTTCGACCCTCTCCTCCTTCAAAACCCTTCTGAAAAATCTGATGAGATTTACTCTAACTAGCTATCTTTGCACAGAACTGATGATGCACTATGTACTCTGCTATCAACAACTAGAAGAGTTGTATTTATGCAGTCCTAGAAGAGTTCTTAGAACCTGGAAAAATTGCATAACCATTGCTTTGAGTCATCCAGCACTTTCATAAATATGCTCCTTCACATTACCTATACACCACTTAGGTATGGCTGGGCTCTACACAGGGCACTAGTTACAGCTTCTCCACTGAAGATCAGCATTGGTTAATTTTAGGTGGAATAGAAACCACTCCTCCAATACTGAGCAGCATAATATTTACAACCTTACCACTTTTATAGCATCAGCGTAACTTCACTGTCAAAGCTGTACCCAGGCAAGATCAAAAACAAAAAATATATACATTTCAAAATAAATAGAAGAACAAAGTACAGCATGAGTGCAACAAGCAAAAACAAACAAACAAACTAAAACATGGGAATATCACAGAACACAAACCAGAAAGAGTAGTTCAACTATCTTCCAACACAAAACTGGTATTGTAAGTATGTAATTCTTTCTAGCAAGTACTTTTAATGCACATGCTCAGAGAATGCACAGGGAAACTTATCTGAGACAATAACTTCATCACTTTATGGCGGCAAACAGAGAAATCTGAATTAATAACAATACCCTCTTAAATTAGACTACAATTAGATGCTGATATCCATCATTGCCCATAATCACCCTCAAGGGAAGGAAAATTGCACACACCCAACAAAACGTTCACTTGTTTTAAAATTTACAGGGGCTCGAAAAAGTTTCACATGCATTTTACCTCAGAAACAATGCACTAATTGTTCCTACCAATGGTATTTTACATAGCATTCTGGGATCAAAATGAAATTTCTACAATAACATATCTTCTGACAATCTCCAAGGAAAAATTACTAGTTTCTTCCCTCTAAAAGGATTTAGATGGAGTAACATCTGTGTTGAGATTATTGAGAATATGTTAAACTGACAGCAAGTCTCTAAGGGGCACAGCTCATTAATGTTCTGTGCATAAAATTAAAACCTGAAATATATTTTTCAATCCATTTTGAATCATTTAACCAATTCTTACGCAAAGAAACTATTGTGCTGCAATAATGTATTTGCAGAGTAGGATATGAAAGCTATTAAAAAGTCCTAGACCTCCTGCCTTTCACGCAAAAGGAGAAAAGGTGACTCAGTTTTGAAGCACGCACTGTATTGAAATAAAAATACTTTCAAAGACCACGAAGAATTTTATTTCTGTTTATAAAATGCAACAACATTCAAAATTACGTCTTTTTCCTTCATCTTTAATTCATATTGTGCCTAGGTATCCCCACAAGTATCAAGGAGAGAATTCTGATAAGTGTTGCACATCAACATTTACAGGAAATTTGTTCACTAAGCAAGCTAGAAGTGGTGGTCATGTTCCATGGTTTTTAAAATTACAGCAAGGCAGCATTCTGCAGGCTCTCTGCAGCCGGAGCTGTGCAGTGGTGCTCAGAGACAATGCCTATTCATGAGGAATTTTAATGCAAACGTGTCCTCCAATTTGAAAGTGACAAAGCCCTCCATAGCAGAATTTTGATAGCATGTATACTTATTCCACCACATACAATACAAATATAAGTGTATTTATCAGGTGTAAAGAAATATGTCTTGCTCAGAGAAGCTGTGGCTGCCCCATCCCTGGAGAAGTTCAAGGCCAGGTTGGATGGGACTTTGAGCAACTTGGGTCTGGTGGAGGTGTCCCTGCCCAGGGCAGGGGGTTAGAAGTAGATGATCTTTAAGGTCCCTTCCAACCGAAACCGTTCTGTGATTCTATGAGTCCATGTAAATCCTTAGTTTGAGCAAAAAGCAATGAGTCTGCACAAAACCAAATAAAACTCCAGGAATTATTGAACTGTATCTAAATTCAATTAAGATTGTTCATGCCTTTCAAGCACAGAAATCTGCATAAATCCGTAGCTGTAAGTGCCATTTTATGGAGACAAAAGAAAACATTTTATTGCTGGGAAAACAGACACACCTCTCAGTTCAAAAGTCACTGGATAACTACAGCCATAAGATGACTGTTCTAAAGTTTGCTACAAAATATAATGGTTCTATGCAGACCACTGGGTTCCTTTCATAAATGGAAAATTCAGGAACTCCAATTACTGATGTGATAGACTCTAGTAGGTTGGTGGGGTTTTTTTTAATGAAATCAGAGTCTATAATGTCAATAGAACTTTGTTTACTTAAATTACAGTAGTCATAACAAAACAGTCTTCTACTCAAGCTGTCTACATCTGAAATATTTTCAGAAACATTACAAAAGACAGTGAAGTTATGTTTACAGTCTCCTCTGTTAGACTTCCATAGATAACACTGCAAATGATGAGGCAGGAAGGACAGAACTGCTGGTACTAATTAATATTTTTGGGAAGAATCTTCAATGCAAAAGCACAGATACACTAATGGATATATAAACAGCTCAGCAAACAGCTTCATTTTCAGAGGTTCTGACATTGCTGAAATTGGAGGGGAAGCAGCATGCTCAGTGTGGCTGAATAAAATTCACAAAGCTGCTTCTCAGATTTTTAGATGCAAAGATAGCAGTGCTTAGAATATGAAGTGTAGGCCTTCAGAAACAAAACCAGAGAACATGTACTGGCATACACCATCATGGGTTTCCTTCAGGACATTATCAGGGCATTTATTCTATTTTCCCAGCCATCAAACAGACTAGTCAGCGCACTCGCAGTTGCCTCTACAGAGCTGCCAGGCATCCAGCAAAAGCTGTAGCAGAGCAAGAATGTATAGGACTCGGTCACATAATAGCAACACAGCTCTGGGACAATTCCCCATATCACTAGCATGTGCTATTCATGACATATCTATTACATTGCACCATCTGAACTTCTCAGATAGAAACCAGCATTTACAGACACCTCTCCCAGCAGAGCACAAAGCAATGGAAGTCACACAGTCCCCTATGCTATAACTGCTCCCATGAAGAAAGAATTACTATCTGAAATACCCATCTCATCAGAAGAAAATGTATTTGTTATACTAGATCTCTACAGTTGCTAGTTTGTTTCAGAAGCATTCAGAAAACAAGTACAAGATCTAAGGCCTCATTTAGGGATAAATGCTTCTCAAGTTGGAAGCTTTTAGATCAAAGGTGAAAAACAGTGATATTTTTTCATTTGCATTGTTGCTTTCCCATTAACTATGACAGTTACTACAGGTTATGATAAAGTACACTGTCATACTATGGAATGAGGACAGAGCTGGATGAAGAGTCTCCCAAGCACTTTTATGCTGCTACACACCCAAGTCTGTCAAAAACTGAGACAGTTCTTACACAACTGAGACCTTCTCTAAGTTTAGCCAAGCAAATCAGATTCTCAGGGACCATCCTACCCAACCACAGTATTGTAGTGCCCCAAGCCATCTCTGCAGACACAAACCATGCATGTACATAAAATAAGAATAAAATAACAATACAGGTTTTTTTACATCATCCCATACTTCTTAGAGAGGATTCTCATCTGTCTTTTTTTTGGGGAGGTGGGGGTGTGTCCAACCTGAACAATGCAGAGCTCTTCATAAAGAGGGCAAGGATTTGGATCTAACTGTGCTTCTGTGATGAGTAATTCAAAATAATAATTTCTGTTTATGGCCTAAGAACTAGCAAGTATAAAACCATTTAATACCCTTTACAACAGAAAAAAACCACCTTTTTCTTTAAGTTTCCTGTCCATTCTCTGATGAAAGGCAGACACTTTTGGACGTTTTTCTCCATATATAAGCAATATAAAAAACCTTAACATTTTCATTTTCGGGTAGACACATGACATTTCCAGAAACCAAAAATTAACTGAAAACTTGAAGACTGTGAATTACATTATCAAAGGCATCATTGCATTATACAAAGTCTTTTGCAGAAGTAAAGGTTTAAGATACCCACCTACCCTGGATCGTTCATTTCAGCTCACACATCACCTTTTCCTGTCTCCATGCTGTCTGCTGCCTTGATTGAAGAAGCACAACTGCTAGGGGAGCTGTTCTGTGAAACAGATCAGAACAGTAAGATGGTTTTCTCTTTCTGCAGAACCTATTTAAATCAGTTTGGTTCCCTGACCTATTTTGCTAAGAAGTACCACCTGTATTTCTGTCAATGCAACATGTTAAGGCCATAGCTTTGTAAAAAACTTGCACCTAGCATTATCATCCAGCACTGCCATCCTCCAAACCATTGTGCATCGCCCCGTCACATGGAATGCTGGTGGAAGCATTTGTACAGCTACACAAAATACTGCACTTGGGTTAAAGCATCTCAATACCCCAACCTGCATCAGAACATAGCACCACAAGCATGTTTACTATCTTCTGGGAGAAGTAAGAACAAGATCTATAAAAAAAACCAAGACTGAAACTATTTCCCCAGTGACAGGGTGATGTCTTATGCAGGTGAACAGATATTTGAAACCCAAGATACTAATCTGCAACTCTCGAGATACATACAGGTTGTAAATTCTTGAAGAACAGTTGTGAGAATGGACAAAGAATGACCACTTGATCAACAGCAGCACTACTGAGCACCTGACCTTCCCAACTGGAAGAGGAGGTATTAGCATTAGGATTTTGGCATTTATGGCCATGTCCAGGTTAGAATTTACCCGTCTTGGAGATCTGATTGTTGTTTGAAGCACTAAGTATTCAGACTTGATTCTATTTAAACATATATCTGGAGTGATGTAATATCTGCTTCAACATTTGTCATATAATGTCAAATGCTGCTGTATATAGCTACAAGATCCAGACTTTGAGCAAATGACTTCTGAATCTCAGTGGACCCATATCGCTATCATTTGGTACTAAAATCCTATATCACTTTTTTCATAGTGCAATTCTAATACTGTCCTGTGCTCGTAAGAGCCTAATAAGACCTAAGACTAACTATGCATTTACTTCATAGCTCCTCTGAAAAATAATTCAGAAAAAAAAGACTGACCATTATAAAGCTGTATTTTTACTATAAAAAGTTTCATTCTGTCTTGACAGATGCGACTACAGTTTAAGTCCTGACACATAGTAAACTATGAATTTGATTGTGTTCATTAATAAATTACTTTTTTTCTCAGAAAGCATCAAGGCTGCAATAAGAGGGCTCCTGAGATAAATGTGACTAAGCAGCAGGAGTTAATTAAGTAGGACAATGAGTAAGTATTTATGGCTGTGATAGGAGACCCAGCTGATTTAATTGCTAGTGTAATTATCAATGAGAGAATCAAGAAATAGCAGGTAAGTGAAATATTCTATTTGCTGATAGCTTAATGATTTTTAGAGATGCATACAGAAAGGTTTTTTTCCCCTCATACTGAAATACAGGTTCTTAGTACTTCTAGAGGGACTAATAAACGTATAAGCAGGCTTCTCATACTCAATTATTTAAGGCCTTTAGATCCTTTGCTCTATTAAAAAAAAAAAGCTAGCAGCTAGCAATTAAGCACTCAAACACCTTACCTATAAACCACTCTGCTTAGGTCAAAATCTTTCTGCATTTATGTTATAATGAGCATAATAGCTGTCCAATGGCATGAAAAAAATCACATTAACTATTTACAGTGTGTTTGTACAAGCCAGTTTCCAGACAAAAAGAAAGGAGTCAGGAAACTATTTAAACCTGGAAGGGCAAGTAGCCAGTTGGCTACATTTATTGTTAATGTTTTGTAAAGCAATTGCAAGAACATAAAGTTACCAAAAAATAAAATTAAAAAAAAAAAAGCTGTTGGAAGAGCCAAAAATATTAATGTATTGGAACACAGTGAAATTTTTACAATCTGTAAGTATTTTTTGTGTTCTTACACATAATCAATAAAAAGTATGTTGAGGTCTTTCTCAGAACTTCTAATAATAACATGTAGTTTGTAAAAAAACGTCCACCAGAGACAGGGATCAGAAAGACTCTGTATGTCAGAAGAGCAATGTCATTTCCAATTACAACTACCAAAAGATAGTTTTGGTTTACATCAAGAGGACCTCGGAACTAAAGATAGCAGGTTAAAGAACTAGGAAACTGAAGCAAACACCCGTAACAGCCCATACGGTCTGAGCTTTGGACACATTAACAAGCCGATTTTCATCAGAATAAAAAAAAAAAACAGCATCCTTCAACTGTTTCTCACAATCATTACAAACAGCTAAAAATACCGCAAGTCTTCGCCTGTTAAACAACTCCCCTGTCCAGGTTTAAGACAGACTCGTAAGCACTCGGATACAGAAAGGTGCTCAACTATTTATTTTCTGCTAAGGGAAGCCTTGCTAATTGGCAAGTTCTACAGCTTAGGTAACACCTCTTCCTCCGAAATACGGCTAACTCCTCAAGCAAGGTAACACCTTTCCACCAGCTTCATCCAAATGCGTTTTCCTACTGAAGAGCATTTAAAAAACCAAACCCTCAAAGACACCCCCAAAGAGGTAGTAACAACATTAGTGCGTTTCCTGAGAGACCTAAAGAAACGGGCATTTTTAGCCTTTCACCTAAGATACACGTTGCGGCACCGCTCCGGGCGGACGGAGAGAGGCAGGGACACCCATCGCCTCGGGAAGCGTCGGCAGCCAACGCCCTTGACTAACCGCCGCCCACGCGAGCTTCCGCGGCCGCGCAGCAACGCCTCAGCCTCGCGGCCTCTCGCCAACTGCCGACCAGCAACGCCTCAGCCGCGCGGCCCCGGCCGACATGGCGCACCGCCGCCCCGACCTGGCCCCGTCCTGCAACTTCGTAGCACGGGACAACTGCTGGTAACGGGCCCGAGCCCCCCTCCCACCGCCTTCTTCCCCCAGGCGGCCTACCCGGCTCAGCGACAGCTCTCGGGCGGGCGAGGCTGAAGGAGTTTGTTCTTATGTCCGCTTCACGCGTGTCTGCAAAGCGTGTGCTCTCGTCCAGAGGCCTGCCCTCTGCGGGACGCCGGGGGCTTTCCATGCTCGCGAGCGGCACCGCCCCGGGTCCGACAGGCCAGGCCCGGGCAGCCTCTGCTGGGTGTGAGGGCCGGGCAAGGCGGGGCAGAGGCCGGATTATCAGGCCAGAGTAGGTGGAAGTATGTGTGAAACGACATGAATGCTTACTTCTCGAGTTCTTACAATAAGACGTGTAGTGGCAGCTTTCACAGAATAACGAATGGTGGGGGTTGGAGGCCTTCGGAGATCAGCCAGTCCAAGCTCCCTGCAAAGCAGGGTCACCTAAGCAGGCTGGACCAGAACGCATCCAGGTGGGGTTTGAGCATCTCCAGAGAAGGAGACTCCCCACCCTGTCTGGACAGCCTGTTTGACTTCCTCCAATTCGAACGTAAACATAATTTGCAAGGAAGTGCATTCACACCTACTGTTTTATTTCCAACCTATTGAAAGTATTCCCCCATTAGCTCCAAGTCAGACAGTTCCAAGTGCCCACAGAATAGAGATTCATGCAAGGTGCTGTGCTTTGTGACATTAGTAGTTGGGTTTATGTGTTTTTTTAATTAAAGCTTTCAAAATAATCTTAAATATTTATCTGTTTCAGGAAAAAATTAGTTGAAAGTGAACTAGAAGCTGCAAAAAGATGGTCTCACAAATGGGGATTCTTGAAAACACCTCTCGAGGTAAATTTGAATGGCATATAAGCACGCTTTACTAAGCTAGGCTTCAAGGTAACAAGTGCACTACTTCTGATAGGGGTTTAAAGTTTCACCTTTGAATAAAATACAGCAAGTGGTAATTTATATGCTATGCATAATCTGGTATATTTCTCTTGAGAAACGTGACTCCCAGTAGTGTTAACAAGTACTAGATGCACACTGACAAGAAAATATTTCCCCTTTGTCTATCCATATGGTAGTATAAAAATCTAGGGGGAAAGGTTCTAGCTAATAAAATTTTCAGGGAGGAATTTACAATAAATGAAAATATTTGGCGAGATGTCTATTCTCAGTGATGTTTAGATATTAGATTGTAGTAGCACATAATGTTACATTTGGAATCACAGTATTTTGTTGTTAGAGAACAGGATTGATGCAGCCTCTGAATAGTTATAAATGTATTTTCCATGGGGCTAGAAGTACTTAATGTGTTCTAGAATTTTTTAAAAATTCCTATAGGCACCCATGTTAGCACCTTTGAAAACTTTGGTCCTCTAGGCTTCAACATCCATCCTTGATAACTACAGTCTGTCATGCAGACCACCTTTGCACAGTATTAGTAGGTCTACAGCTGAAAAGTTGACAAACCAGGCATCGTCACATGTGTATTTAGCATTTATTAATCTTTGTTTTGTGGTGAGATAAGATATGTATAAGATACATTTCTAGCCCTTTGTGGAACAGTCATGTAGTTAAGAGAGTTGGAATCACTCAGCAATATTTAGTCTTCCATCTGAAATTCAGAATTGTGTCACTTTCTGAACCCCCAAATGACATTACAATAATTTGCAAAGCACTACAATAAGTAGTCCTACTTTAGATGGAAAGAACAGGGAGATAGATGCAATAATGAGGGGAATGCTGTAGATATCAGATACTACAGCATAGTACAAAGGATAAAAAGTCCAATTTTTAACTTTGATGTTTTGGTTTTAGTTGATTGAAGATGAAAAGAAAGAAAATACAAAGCCTAAGATACAGCTCCCAGAACATCTGCAGGTTCGACCTGTGACACCTGTGGACAAATACATTAAGGTTAGAAAATTAGATTTTAAAATTGCAATGCAGCAACATTTGTCTTAAGAACCACACAAGCTCTAACCATCAGTTGTCTTGTAGAGGTGGGCCTTTAAGTAAAGGTCAAAGTAAATTGTATTTGCAACCCAAGCAATGCTCTGAAAGCATCCATTTAAGACAAGGAACTGTCCTTTGGATAGTGTTGTTAGTTCACTGAGCTTTCACTGTACATAATCATCTTTCTGTACAGCACCTCCCCCTGCATTCCTCTGTGACATCGAGTAACAGAGCAGTCAGCTGTACCGCTTAGTACAGAGCAGTGCTTGCAGAGCCTTTTATCACTAGGGGCCAGTTATTGCTCAAATATACACATAGAAGACTTCAAGGTTTATTGTAACCTTAACTCTTAGTTTTATCTGTTGTTTAAGATGCAGCCGTTTTTCTAGCATTACTTAAGACAGTCTGTTTGGCAGAGACAATGCCGCTATACTATATAGGCAGCTGAATCAGTGACCTTGGGAGAGGAACATGTTGGTAAAAGGGAAGCAGTATATGCTAACAATAAGGAAGATTAGTCCACTTAGAGAAAATTAAGGGAACAGAAGAGATTGGAAATTCCTATTTGCTGAACTAGCTTTCTTTCAAAGTATTTGAAGGGTGGGAAGATAAGATGAGGAAGTAGTAAAAGCTTTTACTGAGATTAAATTGAAACAGAAGTTAAGAGCTAATGCTGAGTGTGGCATTATTTCTACCATTAGTGCTACTTGTTCTTCAGTTTTGTCTCCAGCCTCCAGTTTACCTCTGCTTCAGCAGAGGGCTGGGGGAGGGAGTTAACAAATCACACAGAGAGTTACCAGCTGCTAAAGTAGCGGGCCTTGCCTGGCGCATGCTTGTTGCAGGCAGAGTGATTAACTTCACTCATAAGAGAGCAGTAGTGACATATTTATTATGGTCAAACAGTGATTTAACAAAATTCATAGTAAATGCAATGGTGTTTACCGAGATTGGATGGCAAGGTACTCTTGGTTCTTTACTGCACAGAGAACGGGGTCAGACAAGCTGTCAGGTAGGCCCTCCCGTTGAGTCACAAGGTTCAGAAATGACCCCCTGGCTTTCTAAACTCCTTCTCAGAGAGGAGTGTGGGTGCTGCTGGATGCAGTTGTAGTCCCGGACTTGGTCAATGGTTTATGTCTAAAGGATTATATATGTGCAATCAACCCTTTCTTTCACTTAGCTAAGATTTCAAAGTTTAGCATGCTATTACTCACTTACCGAGAATCCGAGAATCTGTTGTGGCAAGGAATCTCTCAGCCTCAAGGAGTAGTGTAGCCTTTAGCAAGCATCCGTACTCAAGGGCAGATGCTGGCAGGCAGCCACTGCCATGCAGGAGAGCTCTACGGGCTCTATTATACAGAGTATTTATAGAGTAAGATAATTGACCTACAGTCATATTCTCATGGGAACAAGATATCTAAGGTTCCCACTTCACACAGTGTTTTGGCCGTGTTGCCAGCCATCCCCCCAAAGTCCAGGTGCAACTCATCACAACTCCCACTGATGGTTATGGCTTGAGGAGGAGCTGGGGGGAGAAAGGGAAAAGGAGGGCACCACCACAATGCTAAGGTAGGGAACATAGTTCCAGTTTGACCTCAGAATCTCTATTTGCTAAGGAAAATAAGGGTTAGCTGTGATTTAGGAAACCCGCTACATACTCAGACTGAAGTTTCTTAAGTCCTTTTTTGGAACTATGTGTCTTTCTGCACATTTACCTTCGTGGTAACCGTCATCATGCCTGTTCTTCCCTCTAGGTTAGATTAATAATTGCTTCTTCGTATTTCCTTCCCCCAGATCGTAAGTGGGTCATTATTTCCTTCATTATCCTGCTCAGTGGGTGGCACTTTTGGCCACAAAAATTATATTTTCAGAGGAATCGTTCCGCCTAAATATCATAAACATTTTCTAATCTTGGCTAAAGAACAAAGTGAAGCAACTCTGGCAAGAGAACTGACACATTGCTCTCTTGCTGTGTATTTCTCTACTAAGTCCCCAGATGCTAAAATGATACAACGTGCCCAATTGAGATGATTCAGCCAAAGTAAGCACAGCAGTTGGGGAACAAAGACTGTTGGCTTTTGTTTGTTTCCTTTTTAGCTAGATCAGTTGCAGATCAACTTAATTCTTGTCCATCTTTCAAAGCAGAAAGAAAGTGGAACAAATAAGTAGTTCTTGGTGCAAAAGCCAGCTTGGGCACTAGTATCTTTAGCATTTGGCCATAAAACTATTATTCCATAGCTGCACTGCTACCAAATACATTACAGCAAGTATAAAATGCTATTTCTCCTGCTTAGAGAAGGTAACTAGTTTTAAAGACTGTTATTATTCTGTGAGGAAAAAAGCTGAAGTTGAAGATAAAATTCTTCTAATAATGTAAAGCCTTCAGAAAGCTATTGAGCAAAACTGGGGGAAAACCCGGTATGCTAACATACACTACTAAAAGATAAGCTTGCTTTTTGATTTCCTGTTATACACAACAATTTAGGCACTAAACGAGACTTTTTCTTTTTTTTTAGAAACATGGTGAATGAAAGTTAGTTACTTTGTTGGAGTTTGGACATTTTACTTCTGTCTTTGCCTGTGCCTTGCTATAGAATGGCTAAATTACTCTAATGACTTTTTATATTATAATCTATCCTGTATTCTAAATAAAACTTGCATGCAACTGGGTTATCTTTTGAAGTTCTTATTTCCTTTTATTATTCCTTTCCAGTTATTAATGTCAGTGTATGTTTAGGATATTAATTCATCAGATTGCATTTAAAACCTCTGGTTTTGATAATTTCTTATTCCTATCCACACTATAGTATAAAAGAAGGTGTTGCATGGCAGAATTTACAATCAAAAATCTTCTAATCATTGAATTCTACACACTACTTTTATTCTAGGTGATTCCATCTCCTCCGGTACCTAAGACTAGCCAGGGATTTATTGGCTGGAGATCAGCTGTTCCAGGGTTGGAACTTGAACATGGTTTTCAAATCCAAAGCTGCAAAGGTACTTTTTTTAAGGATCTGAAGTGGCCATGTGAGCCCTCTGACTGACGTTAAGAAAGAGCAGTCAGGCACACAGATGCATTTGCATCCCTAAGGTAACATTCCATAGACGACCATTGGACCATTAAACGTTTATGCTTTAAAACCAATTCATGTAATCATTCACAATCATTTTGGTAAAGTGGGAATATTTTAATACAACATTTTATTTGTTACTGATTTTTTTTCAAGTGTATGGCATCCAAGCTGTTAACACTGCTTCAGGTTGACTTACAAGTAATGATGAATAAACTCATATAAAGATCACAGAGCAGGTTCTACATTTATTAGTATTAGTAAGACTACGATTTTAAAATATTTACAGAAGTCTTTAAAAAGCTTATTTTATAATGACAGGGCACATTTTAATAATTGTTTCTCCATGAAAGCCTCCATTCAGACTCTGATTCATAGCAGCTTTTTCAAATCTAAATACAGACTGCCACGTCCCTGACAGCCCTATCCTGCTGCTCATTCCCAATTCATCACTTACCAGTATTGGCATCTGTGTTTGGAGTTAGTTTTCAATCTGCACTCTGAACCGGCCCACTATTGAGTTGCTCAAGTGTTTGTTTGTGTTAGCACAAAAGCATCTCCTTTGTACAGAAAGAGAATGAAAAGAGGCAAAGAATAGTAGCAGGCATGACTTAAATTGGCTCAAGCTGCTGTCAAACAGTATCCTTGCATTTTGAAATGAGCTTTCCTCATTTAAAAAAAAAAAACAAGAAACAAACGAACAACACCTGCAGAAAAGATAATTACCAGGCTTCATCATAGTGTGTCCACTGCACTTGAAAAAAACACACAAATCACAAATGTTGTGATGTCTTTAGTGGTGTTGTGCTTTACAGGTAGTTCACACACAAGTAATTGAGTAGTTCCCAGTGCAGCTGTTTGATTGGAATAAATAAATTTTACAAAGGCCACTGTGATACAAAGTCACTTTCAAAAATCAATTTTGGGATCAAAACAGGTTGGTTTTTTTTTTTCAATTAGTTGATCGAATGCAAATGTGTTACAAATTATTAATGTTGCTTCAGTTTTGTTTATACCAGTATTTATATCGTCCAGGACTGGTGAAAGACTCAGAAACAGGAGGGGGTTGTACTGGTGTAGCTATCTCACTGCACTTCAGGAGACTCATTTAGTTGTAGCAATGATTTGCAGGATATAGTTCTAGTTGGCTAACTAGAAGATGTTTAAACAAGTAAAAGCCTCCAAGAAATCAACTCTGGCAGCTCCTTATAACTCCTTATTACTCCAAGAGGAAAGACCTTTCTCTTTAATCCTGTTGCAAGATCTCTATTCTGCAGCTATCAATATCTGCTTCTTGAATCAGCAGTAAGTCCTTGGTTTTCATAGCAGTAGGTCCCAGCTAGTGTTTGTTCTTTCCTTCTTCCCAAGAAATGACTCACAATGATCAACATCTCACCTATTTTTTTTTTACATCCAGTTCCAAGTGCCCACAGAATAATATTTTACTTTTTCCATATTTTTTACAAATAATGGAGAAGTGACTCACATCCCTTGGAAAGAATACCAAAGAATGAGAATACATAGCAGAAGTAATTTCAGACACGTTACTTAAAAACGAGAATAAAGAATAACTTGGAATCAGACTCTGGAAATTTAAGCTAAATTGCAGTCTAGCTACTAACTATAACATGTGTAAACTGTTCTTTGAACAAGCAAGATAATCGTAAGAACAATATTTTAAATCAGTGTGCTTTCTTGTCATTGCTAGTTTTGTATCTATTTATTTTAATCACACGGTTCTTCAGTTTATTTTAAGGTCACATAGATCCTCTTATTCTTGTCTGATTTATATAAAGAGGTATAGTAAAGATTAATATGTAATTCAGTAGTAACAAACATTAATTCAGGCCAAATGAAAGGGGAGCTTTAAAACCACTGCTTTTTCTAAAAAAAACAAGTTATATTAAAGAACCAAAGCTAGCACCTAATATCCAGTGGATGTTTGTATAAAGTGAAATCCAAATCCATATGAATCATAGTTTGATTCTGAAAATCAAAACAAATTTTTGTTCAGCATCTACAGTTGGAAATTTCTAAATCTTACTCACAATGTCTAAATATTAACTTTATACTAACATTAAGTTTATTTTATTGCACTTCCCATCATTAAGGTACCTTTATTTCAGGAGATAATATGATATAGCCTAATTTGGGATGTGTAAGGAATATTGTCTAAAATATGAACTCATTCCTCTGGCATAAATCTGCAGGTTTCTAATTGATCCACGTATTTGGGGTTTTAGTGTTAAAGAATATATGAAACTATAAACCCAACTATTTATTTTCCTAGCAGTTTTAGTTTGACCCTTTATACCTGAAAAAAATGTGTAGAAGATGTGGGTTTGCAGCTGACAAAGGACTGCCCAGCCAACTGCCCCAATTGAGAATCCAAAAGGTTGATATGGAATTATTAAATAACCTTGTAATGTTTCAAACCTGGCGTTTAATTTGTGGAAATTAACCTATTTATTGGAGCCAAGTTGGGTACATAAGTGTCACTGCACACCACAAAATATCACACTATCTTCAAAGTGAGGATAGTATTATTAAACTCAGTACATACATTGCCTCAAAACAAAATCAAATCACTTTAAAAATGCATAAATCAAGACAATTTTAATTCTATATAAAAATCTTAGACTTGTGCTTCTGTACAAGTTTGGGGGTTTTTTTTGCACATGCAAAAATTTTACTGTATTTGATACAGAGTGACCACAGCAAGACATAAATAGGTCAGCCATACATCTCCTGTCACCATGGATGTGTGCCTGCATATACTTTCCTGAGTGTGTGATGAAATAATAGTGAAGTCTTAAATGACAGTTGTCTTTTACTTGAAGAACTATGAAATCAGAATTATCTTTCTCACAAGCACTTGCTTTATAAACAACAAAAATGGGTGTCAAAAACCTGGTGTGTTTTCCTTCACAACGTCTTTTTTCCTGTGCTGTTAGAACTGGCATAAAACTGGCACTTACTATTTATAATTTCATTAATGTATTTTACTGGGAGCTTAGAGTTGGAAGATTATTTAAAATGCATTTTGCATCAGAGAATAAAGGCTTTTGATTAGATGATAGTGAAATGGTGATTCTGAATAACAGCGCTACTCAAATTGCAGTGTACAAATGTTGCTGTACGTTTTGAAAGTGAAATGAAAAGCAACCACAGCATGTGCATAGCTAATTGATCTGGCTACTGTAAAATGTGGCTATTTAGAGAATAAATCTAATCTCTGGTCTACATGAGACGTTTTTACAAAGTTACATGCTGTGACTGTCCTAATGGGTACCCACTGCAGTCCAGTCCTAAGTTTGCGTGAAAATTACTATCTGCAGTTCCTGCTCTTGGCTGCTCTGCCAGCCTGAAGCAACTTTCATTCTGAGATAAGCTTGGGTTCACTCCATTCCTCCATAAATAATCAGTGATAATGCTTCCCATCCTGCTGACCATGCCAAGTGTCACAGGTGGAGTGACTAACTTCACTTGTAAGAGAGAAGTAGTGACATATTTATTAAGGTGAAACAGTGATTTAACAAAATTAGTAGTAAACACGACAGTGTTTTACAAGATTCAATGGCAAGGTGCACTTGATTTTTTACTGCACAGAGGACAGGGTCAGACAAGCTGTCAGGTAGACCCTCCTGTTGAGTCACAAGGTTCAGAAAGGACCCCCTGGCTTTCTAAAGAGAGGAGTCTGGGTGCGGCTGGATCAAGTCCTAGTCCCAGACTTGGTCAACGGTTTATGTCTAAAGGAATATACATGCACAATGAATCCCTTCTATTACTTTGCTAATATATCAGTTCAGCATGCTATTAGTCACTTACTGGTACTCTGTTGTGGCAAGGAATCTCTCAGTCTCGAGTAGTGTAACCTTAAGCGAGTGTCCTCACAAAAGGGGAGATCCTGGCGTGCAGCCCGCTGCCATACGGCAGAGCTCAAAGGACTTTGGGGATGTCCACTATTTATAGAGCAAGATAATTGACCTATAGTCACATTCTTATAGGAACAAAATATCTAGGTCCCCACTCCAGACAGTGTTTTGGCTGTGTTGCCAACCACCCCCCAAAGTCCAGGTGCAACTTACTGCAACTGATGTTGTGATGGTCATGGCCTGAGCAGGAGCCGGTGGGGAGTGAGGGGGAAGGAAGAGGGGGAAAACAGGGAGAGCACACCACCACAGCACACTTCCTACTCCTTGGTTAGAGGAGGTTACATTTTATGGAAGAGATGTGCTAGGTACACTATAGTACAATACATTAAAATACCTTTTTTAGAGAGTATCTCTAAAGATTACGTACCTTTTTTACAATTTAAGTTTATTACTCCTGACTTGTGTCAGTACCAAAATGCTCAGGATTTTAAGGCTAGATAAGAAAAAGGTAACCATATTTCACGCTCAAGTGGTGCATTTTTTTTCATTTCAGTAAATATTAAGTTCTTAGCTTATTGATTAATTACAAACTAAACCAACTCTGACCAAGTTTTTGCTTAATTTCTGCACAATTTAAAATGATCTATAATAAATAAATAAAATTCAAATACTAGGTTCACTTTTGAAAATAATCACCATAAAGATATAACAGATATAAGCTGATGCTGCCACAGGCAGAGGGATAAAACAGAAGATGGCTCGAAATTCCCTTCAGCCCTGCTTTCCTATGTCTCTGCAAGGCCTGGATGACAGCATCATCCTTACATGGTGTTGCTAGAAACCAATATCTCAAGGCCTGTGGCACCGAAACCGTTCCATGCTTGGATGCCTGTCCAAATTGTAGATCAGATACAGGCAAAAACTACATTTACTGAACTGAAGTTGCTAAGGCTTGCTCTGAATTTACCCAAAGGATCTTAAATCTATTGCAATTCAATGGTCATTGTAAATTTATTGCTATAATGAGGCCAGCTACTGTTTTAGGGATTTTCAAGTTTGTATTTATTAATTTAACTGTTTTGGAATGAAGATCAGGGATTACATCAGTCAAATTGGAGTCCAGGAAATGAATGATAATAATGGAGATGCAGTTTTACCATTTATATCGTGAGGCAGCTCACCAGCACTATTCCAAGTTCTTCTGTTTCTTTATCATGTGACAACCTTATGCATCCTGATTTAGGTGAGTTGCAGTTACATAGCTATGCTGAAATCTGGCAGAAACTTTGAAGTGATTAGTCAGTACACATTAGTTTTTATTAATGTGAATTCTACCTTATGGTCCTTACGGTTGCCTGTTGCCTAAGTTCGATTCGACTTGAATTTGGCCCTTTACCTCATATTTTCCCCTTCCATGCTTCATCTGCTTCACTGAAGAAGCACAGATTGAAATAAACCTGAAAACTTCAAAGCACAAAAATAGATGCAACCATGAAGAAGGAATCTTCATTTGTCCTGCCCTGTATTTTTGAGTGAGGTGTCTCTGCTGACAACAGCTTCACTGGGTGCAATGGACCGCAGGTACCAGACTGGGATTAAACGTGGCTGGGCAGATCTCTTGCTAAGTGATGTTTAAAAGCATTATTTAGAGTTCTAACACAGGGAGTGCAGGTGTGGCCATTCTCTCTCTGCTTCCTTGGTCAAGGCTCTTTATTTGATCCATTTTCCGAGTCCGCTTTCCAGAAAGATCACTGCTGTAGAGAACAGCCTTGCACCAAAACAAGACATAGCAGCCTCTCCCCCATCCCTGCTCACACACACTCTGTCTCTTGTCTTTTGGGAACGGTGCCTCTAGGCTGCCGTGTGACATCAGCTATTCTGTCCTCTGCTCCAGCCTGACCCAAACCCGACAGTGCCTTCGCACGTCTCGCAGGCTGCAAACGGCTCCCCCCGCCTCCTGCTGAAGTGAGAGACGGCTGATGCGTTTATTCCACACCGGGGAGCAGGATTAACCCAGCCAGGCTAGTGAGTCTCCTTCGCTTGCTGATACGCGTCAGACACAACAGTCTCATCCTTAAAAGCTAGAGCAAAAACAAAGCAAGAGTCAAAAAAAACCCCCCAAAACCCCAGTGAGCTACAGTTCCTGTCTGGAAGAATTAAGCAGCCATTATGCTCTTATTGCCAGAACACAATCACGTCCTTTGTTTAACTGAAAGCTGTAGTAATTTCTTGTGATCCCCATCATGTGTGTTACAGCTTCCATCTTTGCATTGTACTTGCTTAACGAACAAACCCCACGTACTTACAGTCTCCTAGCAGAAGCCCAGACACAGGTCACAGGCTGGAGACAAAACAGGAAGGACACTGTTTATTGGGACATTGGGCAGAGAGACATTGTCCCCCGCCTCTTTTCCTTCCTGGCTCTGAACAGGTAAAGGTGGGAACTCCCTAGGCAACGCATCCCTAGGGGCAACAAAATAGCCCTTCTAGCTTTAGCATTCGTCCCAAGAAGTCAGGCTGGTGTGCTGCTTCTGTCACAGGAAAAATGAGGGGGTGCGAGCAGTGGGTCAGGGACTCGGGGTGGGGGGTGGGGAACTCTGACACCCCCTGTACTTTTTCTGCAGTGCAAAACACCAGAATGTTTAAGGTAGGAAAATTCACTGTAGCCTACACCTGTGGGGGGATATTGAGCCAGCTCTGAGCAGGGCACAGCGTCAGGATGAAGGAAGCACGTTGCAGTGGACAATAACTTGGCTCTCAAGGAGCACTGCTGGTGTTTTTGTTCTCCTGCAAGCTGTCCCTGATAATTGGAGTTATTTGTATGCAAATTAAAAAAGGTTCACCAGCTCTCACCATAACTTTGGCCAAAACGGGTTTTTCACTGTGTTTGTCCTTCTCTTTGATTAACGTGGGAGTGCTGAGAAAATAAGCATCTTCACGGGATAGCCACTAGCACTGGAGAGCTTGTGACTAACTCCTTTGCCTGGACAGTGCTATTCCAGGTGGGAGGGAACAGTCTTTTCATACCCAGCAAATCACAATTAAAACATCTCTTGTGTTTGTGCAGTATTTTACACTTAAAGAACTCCAGAAGAAGAAAGGATTGCCTAAATCTGCCTTTAATTCTGCCATTTGCGCTGTTGGCGTCATTGCTAATCAGTCAGTAACTGTCAATAGTGACAGGCATTACCAGGCTGTTTGGCTATGGGGAGCCAGACCTGACAAGTACTGCTGTGTGTACCTCTTGGCTTACTGTTTCTGCTGGAGTTAACAACCTGTCGAGGTTTTGTGGAACACCAAAGATACCAAATTACATAAATATTGTAATTATTTGGAATGTATTTTATATTCAAGTGTGTATTTGGCAGTGTTGCTATAGTTATTCTGGAGCTGAATAATACACATGCAGATAGTAGTCATGGATGTAGTAAAAGCATCCAAGTATGAGAAAGGGTCCTAAAACCTAGTGAGCCAAATCTCTGATTTTGAAGAAGGGCTCTGTAGTGATGATTTTCACATTTTAGTGTGAAAAAGTAGATCAATAAGTAAGCCTATGCCTACTGAATGGTCCCCGTAGGGACAGGTTACAACCAGTTTGCAGACTTTATCCTATTCTTCAGGTTCCAAAAGTTGTTTTGTTGATCTGGTCTCACCTAAACCTGGTGGGTTTTGAATGTCTAAAAAAAATATATCACACCTACTGTCTGGTGGTGCTTGACTGGATTGTGAACCTCCCCAGGTATGTACTTCTAAGGAGTTGTTCTGAATGTAGACTTCAGCTGACTCCCAGATCCTCTAGTCAAGTTGCCATGTGGCAGAATCATATCTGTCTAAAAGGCATAGAATAGATTTACAGCCATATTGAGTCATGAACGCTCCTTAAATTAAACCTACACAACAGTTGACCCAGGGCCTGCAGAGCCAGCACAACATAAAAGAGGAGAGTAAGACTGGAGTGCGGGACAGGTCCCCCAGGAAGGGCTTTAGTTTCATAAGCTAAATGCAAACACTCTTTTGTACTCCTTGGGTTGAGCCCAGCCATGAAAGCAGTCTTAACTAGATTGTGGGAGATTGTCATGTCCCTAAGATCAGAATTTAGCTAAAAATATGCAGAACATGTTTGGCTCATTACATGTGTGCATATTAAATCTACATTCAGCAGCAAGCAAACAGAAAGACTGTATACAGTAAAGATACTAGAATCAGACTTCAAAGATCAGCATGCAATTCCACAGACTCCCAGGGTGACTTTGGCCACAACAGTCACTCTCCCCTGCTTCTCATCTGTAAAAAGCAAAATAACCATCCCTCATCTTTACTTCATCCATCCTTGCGATTTAGACTCAGAGTTCTTTGTAGTGGTGTCTCTTTCTCAAAGTGCATCCGCCTCCCAGCACACAATGCCCTCCTCAGAACAGCCTTATGGATATGTATAAAAAAAAAAAGTCTTTATAAAATATCCACTGATAAGACCACCAGCACAACAATGCAGTGAACAGCTGTAATCTGTGGGAGGACTGTTTCTCTTTGCCATAAATGCCATCTATTTTTCAAGACACAAGTTATTCCCTGTCATAGAAGGGTGAACTCAGTATCTGCAGACAACTTGCCTTCCAACCAGTACATTTTTCAAAGGCTCCCAGTAGTTTGTGACATTAAATAGAAGGTGTCACATCTTAATGACTGATATTAGTACTAGCCTGCTTGATTAACGTAATCTGTTTTTTTCATTGGATGTTTTATCCCAGATGAGCAGCTATTCATCCATATATTCCAGGGGGAAAAAAAAAATGCATTCTGACATACAATGCTAATGTGTCCTCTGCAATGACCTCTTACTTCTAACTTTTAATTCTCGCCTCCCATTCTCTTCAGTGCATGAAATAAGCTCCAGCAGCAGCTATTGGTCAAGAGTCTCATACGCTGGATACCCGCCAAGGCTTTTGGGGTGTTTAGCACATAAAAAAGGTCTGTTCCTGTGACACACACATTTAAATTTAGCACTAAACTGGTGGGGGGAAAAGAGAAAAATATGTAAAATGTCACTTTCTGACAAGCAGAAAATTAGAATTCATTCCGCTGAGAATTAAATGGACTTGTCTGCTTCCAGTCACTATGACAAGGTTAACATTTTTCAGTCTAGTGACTAAGGACATTAAGTGTGCACGTGAATAAGAAATAAAATTACTAGAGTATTAGCCAAGCGTGTGACAACAGCCCAAACTGGCAAGAAAACTCCAAGGATGCAGATTCTAACCAACATGGACCATTTGCTGTGGAGAACCAATGGGTAACAGAAACACAGGGTACTTGTACATATAGGTCATCTTTCTTTAATTATTATTATTGCAACAGGAATGTATCTCAACTCAAAGCACATCCTACATGCTTCCAGTATCCCAGGCAGGGACACTGAATTGGGCAGATGTCAATCAGAGGCCACAAAAGCCTGAGGAAACTCAGAATAGGAAAAAAAATCTAAGGGCATCTCTTATCTCCCCAAGGATTCTTTCACCACTCTCCATTCATGACTCAGTTCTGATATGGCATAAGGATTAGGGTATGAGATCCAGCTATGATTTGTGACTTGCCTTAGCTTCTGTCCTTCCCAGTCCAGTTTTCCCTGTAGCTCCTCATGGCCTTACTCAGCTGTGACAAACATAGCACACGGAGCTGTGGCTTCTAGAGAGTAATGGATTTCTATCTAATGCAGCACCAAGCAGAGGGGACACAAAGAGAAAGAGAAGCCTGTGTTATTGTTATGCCCTAAGTGTTCAGATACTGGAAAATTATGAACTATTGGCAATCTTTCTCGACATAACATTAAATTGTGGCAGTAAAAAGTAAACCAGGAAGACTATATTTTCAAATACCTAATTTGTTCAGTGAATAATAAGTATGAAAATGATGGCTAGAAATATGGCTTAAGTTTGAGAAAGTACTTTTAAACAGGGGTGGTTAATATGTTATCTAACAGAATGAAGAAAGCTGTGAGGACATCAACAGACTTCAATGCAGAGAGGTCTCCTGTTACTATTTCTGCTTTTGGGTTTGAAGAGCTACTTGGTCACAACTGAGAAAAATCTAAAGGTTACAACTTAGGGGACAAATGAAACATTTAAAAATGAAAATAGGCATTAAAACTGAAGGGGAAAAAACCCTAGAATAAAACAAGTACTTTGAAAACCATGGAATCTACTTCCAGATTAGCCAACTGGAAATATTCACTAATTTTTCTTTGCTTTACTGTGGCCCAGCAGGGTGCTCATTAGTTCAAAAAAATATACTCTTTTATTTTTCTAGTCTAAAGTCAGCATGATAAACTGACAGTTCAGCTGATGAACAGGCAGCTCAGTTACAGATCATGTTTTCTGTAACATGAAAAGCTGGATTTTCTATTCATCTGCAACTAGCAGACATATGTCTTATGGGCTCTCAAGGATTTTTGTTGGTCAAACCAGCATGAAAGGATTCTTGCATGTTTTTACAACAACAGATAGGGCCTATTCTGTCCCTCTACTTCCTGCAGGCATGGCTGTATTCCTTCCATCTTCCTCTTGGCTTCATTTGGTTTGCTCCCAGAAAGAGGTACAACTGTATTTAGAGATCTTCAAAGAGAAAGATCATTTTAAACCCAGCTCTGGTTTTACAAGACAGTTCCTGGACTGACAATGATGAAGAGGAACCTCTTTGGCAGGCCCAGCCACATCTCAGCCCCACAGCGAGTGCGGCTGTAGAGCTGGGCACTGAGAAGAGACACGTCAAGACAGCCACTCACCTGAGACCAGACTTGTCCAGTGCCGTGTGTGCCCTTCTCACCACACTGTGTTCCACACTGCACAGTCCAATTATTTTTGTTCTCTGGCCCCATTACCTTCCACTTCCCTCAATAAATTGCCTAAGGCACATATCTACTTGTAATCCTGATAAATCCAAATAATTTTGGATGAGTTTGTTTTGTTCCTATGTCTCCTCCTGCCCCTCCGGCTTCCTCAGCCTTGTTTTATGTCATCAGCATCTTTAAGGCACTTTTGAAATTACATTCTGCTGAAGGTCACTGCACTGAATTTGATTCCTCCTCCCCCTCGCTGCCCCTTCCATACAGCACATCAATGCTTTAGCTCCCATATGATTTATTTAAACTGTTTATTATCAGCAACCAATTCAATCAACAAGCTGGAGTTCAGACACACACATTTGAATTATGCATACAAACACTCATCGAGAGATATAATACAACTACTATAGTCCCGATTGTTCCTCTAAGACACAGCCAGCTTATAGGTAAGGAGGCTCATAGCGATTAATTTTTATACCTTGACTTTTGGTTGACCCCAGTGTTGGCTGGTTGATTACTGGAAACCAAAGGAATTGAAAAACCTTCACCTATTCCACGGAAGAGGCTTGGGCAACGGATCTTTGCATTTCTTATCCCAAACCAGTAGGACCGTATTTTAAGATGGGCTTTCTGAGTTGACAGTTTCTTTATTAACTTCTGTACACGCAGGAATTCTAGCAAAACACCATTAAACCATACCAGACAGTCATGTCAAGCAAATGGTACAAACAGAACAGCGTATGGAGAACTGGAACTTAAGGAAAACCAAAGCACTAACCTCAATTGCAGCCTAGGTCAGGCATGAAACCAACCTAAACGGGATGCTGGAAGCACAGTAGAAAATGAATAGCTTTTGGCTTTCCTCTGCAAACCACTATCCATTCTAAATGTTAGTGGTCAGCACGGTCCTCAGACACGGTTCACAAATGACCTCTGGTTGTCTTTGAAGACATTTGGTGGTTACACCTCATGGAACACTGCAAATTCCAAACTGAAGGCAGAGAAAGCCCACATACAGGGGTTCTGCTACAGACAGAGATGGACTGTGCACACTGGGCTGGAGGCACAAAGACTGATTCATCAGAAAATGTCAGCAGAGCGCAAGAAGTTTGAGAAAGAGTTGTGTTGGTCTGTACAAAAACATTTTGAGTCCCCTTAGTTAACTTCAATGCTGACAGGAGTCTGTCATACCAAGTGAAACAAAATGGGACACCAGTGTCCCCCATCATCACTTTGGGGTCTCTTGGACTAGAAAGCAGATCCCTGCATAGCTGTCACCTTCATAATTATGTTCCCCAGCTGAAGTTCTTTCCATTTCTCTGTCCTTTACTACCTCCTTATTGCTCTTCCTGCTCCATCCTCTCCCCAGCATAGATCCTTTGCAGCCATCTGTTACAAGCAATCACCCTCTCTTCTAACCACTCTTCTGAAAAAGTTGTTTCTATTTTTCCTTACTGATGCAAGGTCTTGTGTCACACCGGAGCTGCAGTGGTTCATACGCTGTGGAGACATGGCCTGGGGTGCCGAGGATGAAGTCACAGCCTCTCTCAACTCCTCTTGGCTTTGATAGTCTCAGACTTCACCCTTGCATCCTCTTTGGCCTACAGTTATGTGAGTTCCAGGAGTCTCTTTGAAATTTTGTTTTAATATTTCACCATTTATGCACAGAGAATATTTTGGCTTCTCTATCAATACATTTCTGCTTGGTAACTCCCAGTTTGAATGCTGATTATGTTTTGCATAAAATTAACTAAATTGCAGCCCTTCTGTTTCATTGGTACTTTTTGTCTGCTTCCTTCATGAACAATGTCGGGGAGATTGCAAGCTGACTACAATTCTCTTTCCTAAGCAAGAGGAAAACAACATCTAAGAGCCCAATCAGTACAAGTTTCCTGATGCCTCTTGGGTTTTGTAAGCTGTATTGTACTCTGACATCTAACAATTTCTGTTCATTTGATTCCCTTTAAGAAATGAATATAATGATTGCCACAATGTTCTGCACTGCTGTTGTCTATTGATAAATATGGAACAGGTATAACAACAAGCTTGCCTTTTTTTTTCCTATTTAAAAATTCACTGAGCAAACAAGTTATTTGTGCAATGCCAAAATAATGACAGGTCTCTGTTCTCAAGTGCCAATGTTCAGTTTCCATAGGGAGGTCTGCCATAGGCTGTATTTCACAAGACAAGATCAGCAGCAGTGATGTCCTTCCAGGGGCGTTAATAAAACACACGAGTACAAAACTTGGGTGTTGCCTGAGCCTGGAGGGGCCCATAATCCCCCAGGTGTGGAAGTTCTATCACATTACAATAGCACATTTTAAAAGAAGTTACCTCTCTGTGTTTGAAAGACACTTGAATGCCAAAGTAGTTTCTGGGTCCTGAACTGGGAGCAGAGGGAGGCTCGTCTGCTGCCTAAAGCCAAGTACAGCTCTGGGTGCAGTGGGGATCCACACCTTCAGAGGGAGACTCATCGCTCACCTGGGGGCCTTGGGCCTTGAAAAAAATCCATGTTGCCACATAGTCACTGCTCTACCTCTGCTTCTTCATAGACACATCCGTGCACCACTTGGCACCTCCTCACAGCAGCAGCGTTGAGCCTTAGGAGGAGCCTGGAGGGACAAAGTAAACACAAGCAAGTTTGGGGTGCAACTCAGGTGAAATTGGAAACATTTCTAGAGAAAGGGGAAATGTTTGGGGAACATTTGACTTGTGTTTAAAGTACAAAAGGTGACAATTCAGAGACATCCAAGGCTCTCCCTGGCCCACAACTATTTCTACGTAGCAGCAGTCCCTGTCTCAGCCTTGCTGTGCCGTGGCTGTCCCAGGGCTGTGGGGGAACAGCAGTGGGGGTGAGCAGAACCGGGAATCTGCCCCGTGAGGAGAGGGGATAAGCTGATAACGATAAGCAAGTGTGATGACTTATTCCTGTGCTTGTCATCTTTATTTAACTCACTCTCTTTTGCATCCAAGGGAACCACAGTCCTTCTAAAAGAGTTGCTTTAGATTTCTTAATATCAGGAGACAGTTGTGATGTTTGTCCTGCCCTAGGCATGATTAAAATCAAGGCATTTTTAATGCATTTTCTTCTTGATAACTATCTCCCTGTTTCATTATCTGAGGATCCCGAAGTTCATTAACAAGACATCACTAAAATTTTCTGAACCTTTCCCTGCGCTGTAGCACAGAGGAAAAAGTAATGGTTGTAACCCAAAATACACAAATCTTTTACTTACTTACGTTTTCTTTCTTTGGAAAGGTTGTTATTACAACTTCCCTTCCAGAACAGAATTTTGCACACCACTGCAATAGAGAAACAACATTCACAGGCATTCCTGCTAATATATCAGACAGAAATCAAATTATCAAGATGTATATGAAGCAGCAGCAGAGCCAAGCACAGATTTCAGGAATCCAGAGCCTCAGTCTCTTCATCAGGCACGTTTCTGTCTGAGCTCTGCATCTGTCTGCCTCTCCCCTCTATTTCTGGTGCGTGCAGAGCTGGCTACTTTAGGACAAGCAATACTATCTGCTTTGTCTACATCCAATTTTTATTCCTTAGAATAGAGACTTAAAACAACATACAATAGGGCAACCACTAAAATCGGTAACCAGCAATACTGCCACCCAGCCCAAACAGTTTTCCAGGCTGCTGTATCACAAAACAGCGTTCTTAAAGGCACACACGTTTGAGTCCATCTACCATAAGTAGTATTTATATTTTTAAAGCATCTAAGGAATCTGGGATGCTAAGGAAACTTTGAAAGCACGTGAGCAAGTCCCTTCACTCCAACACCAGCTTCAGGAAATCCCAACCTTCAAAGCCCTGAGTCTTAAAACACCGGAGACACGGAGCGAGCACTGGACAATCATAATTAGCCGCTTAAGTGTGCATCAATTTCACCTGCACCCTCCCATGGCAGACAAACTGCCCTACTTATAAAATAACCCTTAACTCATCTGCCAGAGGCAATAAAGCCAGTCAGGGTCAGAACAGGATTACAGATGTAGGGATTTCCAGTCCCCTGAAATGCCCATTAAACTGTATTGCCTTGGTGTGTTGCCAGCCGTAAGGGAACGACCCTGGCGAGGAGCGTTCCCCAGGGAACTCGCAGAGAGGCTCGAGCTCTCCTACAAATCGAATTAACTAATGGCCAGTTTGGCCAGGGACAGTGTTATAAATACTTAAGCTACAAATTAAGAGCACACCGGAGAGCTGTGCTGTCGGGCTCATCATCTTGGCTGCAGCAGCACCAGGACGTGAGTTTATTTCCTGACTAAACCTGCAAATCCCGGTCACCCAGTGACCCGTATTTGAAGCCTCTGGGATCGTTACTGACCGTCCCTCGGAACGTGCCAGAGCCAGGCGAGTCCGTACCTATTTGAAGAGGTGGGACCGACGCCTGCGGCGAGGCCCGGTCCCCGGGGATGACACAGCGCCAGGTGTCACCCTGCGCTGGGAGGGAACCTCACTGCGGCCACAGCCCGCGGCCGGGCCCAGCGCCAGGGGCCGGCTCGGTCCTTCCCGCCTCGGAGCGCGACGAGTCAGAGGAGGGGCGGCAGCGCCACCTGCGGGTCACGGCCCGCAACGGCTGCGGGAGCCCCGGAGCGACCGAACGCCTGGCGCGAGGAACCGCTCCAGCCCCGGCTCGCGCCGAGCGGACACTGTCCCACCCCGGGGAAGGGCCCCTGCTCCGCCGCAGCTCTCGACGGGAGGTGACAGCGTCCTTTGACAGGGTCACAGGCTGAGACCGGGCCCAAGACCTTGACTGAAGGGAGCAGCTCAGGCGAGGTGGGATTTCCCCCTCGCTCACTTTCANAAAAAAGCGATTAATGGGTGTCCTTTCATTGAGGACAATCAAGTGACCTCAGCCAAGCCAAAGGCCTAGGTGTTGTGCAAATGCCACTGACCTGTGAGGGACCAAGAACTGTAGGAGACACACGGCCATGTACCCCATACTCATTGGAAGCAAAACCAACCAGTGTCAGTTACTGGTTTCCTCCCCTTCCCCAGTCCCCAGGGTCTAACCCCCCCAGAGTTTCTGATGGGGTCAGAGAGACACCGCTCTGAAACAACACCCAGAACTACATCCCTCAGGCCAGACTCTGTGAGGAGCCACAGCCTCACCCAGCACATCCACGTTTCCACTTAAAACACACCTTGTTGGAACATTAGTTCTGACAGGGCCATTCTCAGTCCAAAGCACTTTTGGTTCACTCACTCCAAGGACAAGTGCCAGGGAGCAGACCCAGGGAATGGGTTTTACTGCACAGTGCAATGAATTCCACACTCAGGAGATGAACCAAATACTCACCTCCCACCGCTTACCACAAAGGTTACCACAAGTTGGTTTATAAAACAGTCACAGGATTTATTGAGATAAATACAAAGTTACATAGATTCTCTATTCTGACAAAAGAATGACACTTCCAGAGTGTCCCCAAACACTGTGCAGAGACACAACCACCGGGGGGTGTGTGGGGGGGTGGGGTGTGTGTGTGGCACCAGACCCCGCCGAGGGGGTCACAGCCCAGGCCCTGGCCGGTCTGAGCTCCAGGCAACACCCACACGCTTTGGATCACAAGTGCCTGGTAACATCCAACATCAAAGCAATATTGCACCCACTAACCTTGTTTTCATGTTCCTTAGCTAGAAATGTTTAAAAGTGGTATCTTACTGCTGCAGTGGAAGTGGATCAACGACCTCACTTTGCTCCTTCAGGCTTTTCAAATACGTATTTTTGCATAATTTAAACCCAGAGAATTGTACATGAACACACCACTACTCATCGTTGCATACGTTTGTCTAGAACAAGACAAAGTGCGGTCTCCAGTCACGCTGGAATTGTTTCTAGTTTAAAACTAAAGCAAAGACAAACCTTGCAGAGATAAACAACCTGTTTCCAAACCTGCACGTTGCCTCCACCCCCCCAGACCCACGATGCCCCCACTGGAGCTGCAACTGCCCCCCCCCAGAGGTTCAACCCAAGCTCCGAGTCACTCCCCTGAAATCCCGTCATTTCTGGCACCAGAGAGGTACCAAAACACCAGTAAAAGTAAACTTTGTTGAGTGTTTTAGCCAATTCTGCAGCTGGGGGCTTCACACACATTCTAATGACAAACTCTTGACGCGCACCAACCCAACGCGCTAAAACACTGGGAAGTTTGTGTCTTCCAGAGGATTATTGCAAGTAAATATTAACTATTTAAGATTATCTGACAAACAGAAACCCGGGCTGGGTTAATGCTCAAAGTATTTAATTTATATACAGTACATTTCAAACATACTTACATATACACACACTTAAAATTTGTTCAGTGCCAAGAAATTTAATGAACTGATAATAAAAAACAGAAGTAAAACCTTGTCAGAAAGGCCTTAGAAAATTTGAACTGTTAGAAAATACCAGTATAATGCCAGCATTAGAAAAAGATATTAGAACTAGAAAACATTAACTCGAGGGGTCTTTTTGTTAAGAAATTGCAGTCATAGAAAGTCTGTACTGAAGTTTTTTTAAATTATAAAAAAGTGTAAAAAAATTAAGTGTAGAAGGTTGCAGAGTTCACAGAGCTCACACCGTTGGCTGCGACAGCAGAGGCACAGCTCTGCCTGCAGCTTCCCAGAGCCACCTGTGATCTCACCAGAAAACAACTGGTTACAAACACTGTACAGGGTATAATACAAGACTCGAACTTCTACAAAACCGAGTCCTCCAAAAATACAGAACCCAGCTGAGAAACCTACCTGCTCCATTGCAGAAAAGCCAGATTTAAAACATAACAAAAAAGAAAATAAGTTTTTTTTCTGCAGAAACCTTCACCCGTGTGACCTACTCACTGGTGTGGTCCTGAAATAAGGGGAAATATTCACACAGGTCTATTGGTGATAAAGTGTTGCGTTCACAGAGAGAAAGTACCTGTCATTATACGAAACCATTTCTTTAGTATTTAACCAATAGGTTTTGAACAGGACAAAGTTCCAATTCACAATCTAAAGAACATAAGACTATTTTGCAGGCCCCACATTTTCTGCAGATTTGGGACAAAACAGAAGACAGGATCCATCAAAAAAATATTAGCTTCGTAATTTTTCAAACTGGTCAGGAGCCATCTGTGTATTCCTTCTTTCTTCCACAACACCTGAACACCACCACAGAAAACATCCTCCTTGAGCCCCAGGATCTCAGCAACCCCCCCTTTGCCCCAGACCTCACCCTTCAGCCACAGGAGTCCCAGAGCAGAGGGCGGCACCTCTGTCCCCCGAGCACTCGCCACGCAGGGGGTGTCAGAACACAGAGACAGGGAGCTGCCTGGGACGAGAGTCTTGGGCCACTTTGAAGATGCTGGACCATCAAAGGATGTAAAATAACCCAAATCAACCAAGATCCTGAGTCTGTAGAACTGTGTAATACCTCCCCACCCCCCGCAGCTCCGGCCAAACCCCTTCAGCAACGGGGCTGCACTGGGGCAGGAGCAGCAATTCTCAGCCTGGGCCAAAAAGTCATCTCCTGCTCCCAAAGCCGGCAGTAACCAAACAGAGGTGTTACCAGCTGTAAGGGTGTAGCCCAGAAACAAATTAATAGGAAAGTCACAATATACAAAGAATATTGAGCTCTCTGTGCTTTGAAAAGTGTCACATTAAGTAAAAATGAACCATGCCTTAATTCTAGCAGATTAACTGCTTTGTAAAGTGAAATGATTTTAGAGCTTTTTTTTCAACTGACACAGAATTATTAAAGTTCTTAATCCTTTTTTTGTTAAAATTCAAAGCTATTCACATATTTACACTTTTTTTTTTTCAGTTAAAATGCAGTACTTGGAACAATATGAAAACTGTAATAGAAGTGAGGAAAGAGTATCTTCACGTAAGTTTGCTATAATCAGCTTTTAAGATTTTGAAACCATTTTAAGCTTACAGCAGACATCCCTACTACTGGAAATGTTTTTGGTTTTTTTTTTGAAAAACAAAATATGAATTCTAATGACCCTGAAACACTGTGTGGTGTGACACTTTCCATACAATACCTCACTACATGCCAGATCAGAGTAATCACCCACATTTAAAGTAAAAAAAAAAAAACAAAACCAAAACCAAAAAAACCCAACCACATTAATCACTCGTGTGTATCAGGCAGACACAGCTGCAGAGGAAAGGTGCCCACAAGCTGAAGATCCCAACATTCCTCAACATTTCAAGCTCACGTTGGTAACAAAAGCCTTCTTATTTGTCCCCATTATTCATCCTGGCCATGCCCACAGGCTCAGCACCTGCAGCAGAACACACTCAGGTGTGTCGGTCAATGGCCACGCTGTCCGGGTTACCCTGCTTGAGTTTGATAGTGGCAAAGAAGGACACGTCCTGGTCTCTGTCAGACTGCAGGGCTAGAACAGTCTCTTCTGCAGCTTCTAGATGAGGATTGCCAACACTTTTAAAATAAGCTAGAATAAGGGAAGAAAGACAATTTTAAAATCAAAGCCAAAAAGAACAAGCCCATGGGTGTAAGCACTGCAGAAACAGAACACCAAAAACTTCTGGAGGAGCTCATCCAATTTATGGGCTCCTTCAAGAAACTACACTGAGCTACAGAACTGACAGGGAACGAGAAACGTGCTGCTGCTCACTTGTTTTATCTCCTACTTCAGTATTTCAAGAGAAATCCCTTGTGCTGATCCCTGCATAGGAACCTATCAACAAGTAACAGCAAGCTCAGGAAGCTGCCACTTTCCAAAATACTCTTCATATTTTATTCTGAAAAAAATGTAGGAGAGGATCATCCTTTGAATAATCCCAGATCATCTGATCTTTCTGTTGTTTTGCAGGAACTGTAACAGAGGGGGCTGCAGCAGCACACAAGTGACATTCTCTCCTAGAACAACTGTGAGCTCAACACTGAAGTGTCAGAGCAAACCATTTCAGAGAAAGGCATAACATTTCATCTGAAGGACCCCAAAGACGACTACTTCATTAGCATAAAGGCATGAAATATATCCAAATAGTCTAGTATCACGCTTAAAAAGTGTACCTGCTGCAGCAGCAGGTACCAGACAGAGCCCCCAGCACAGGCAGAGCAGGCTGTGCCCAAAGGCCACCACCACCCTCCAGCAGGCTGAGGTGGCACTGCCAGGACCACCAGGGGGCTACAAGCCACAGGGGCTGGTGACCAAATACCCCAAGACAGAAAACCCACTGTGGTCTGTACTCCTGAACCTGGATTTAAACGCAGTATCCCAGATTACCACGTGCAGTCCTGTTTCCAGCATATCCAGTATAATGCTGAGCCCCTTTGTTAAGTGCTGGGTGGGCAGAACAGAGGCAGCCCCGTCAGACACCAGGTAATGAGCACACCTTTCTCCAACAGCGTCTGCCGCAGAGCCTTGGCCAGCAGAACCCTCACATTTGGCACTGGGTCTGAAGCCAGACTTAAGAGACTGGGGAGTAAGTGTTCAACGAACTGGTCGACAGGCATGCACTCCTCTTCTACTGCAGCCTACGGGACAGACAGGAGGTTCAGGTTAACGATACACCATTTCCCGTTCCTTTCCATCTTCTCCTTCATTAGGCCTAACTATCACAAAAAGTCAGTGCTGAACTCTGAAAAAATCACACCCCGTGTTAGTGAAAAGCACAACCTTTGAAATACTGTTATGAAAGAGGTCTCACCATTCTAAAGTTCATCCAACAGGAACAGACAACAGCTTCCTTGGCCCTTTTCCCTTTGACATTCCACCCTTGCTCCTTGCTGCTACCCAAGTCTGCACTTGGGGATGGGGGGTGCCATAAGTGGAAATAGAGGGAGATAGATAGTTCCTGGCATCGAGCACCCACGGGCAGTTTGAAGGGCTCTTGTGAACAGTTATCTTCACATGTCAAAGTATTACAAAAGGTATCTCAGTTTTGGACTTAATTCTCAGTTTTGCTACTGGGATGCCAGAAAGTAGCAGGATCAGCTACTTCAGCTGGAGACAGTTTCAGCTCTGCCCACATTGCAGTAAAGCCTCAAACTGACTCCAAATTACATGTACACATGGGAACAGAGAGAGCACATCCCCACCTGACAAATGAAGGCAAACGCTTGTCTTCCAACCCACTTGGAGCAGTGACGAAACCGCACAACGAGTTCATTAATGAAATTCAATCCCAGAGCATTTGCATTGTTTGCATAGAACTTCTGTAGAATTGCTACCACCTGGGAAGCAAAAAGAAGTTGTAGCCCTTAAAATGTTACAAAAAAGCCCCAAACAAAACAAAACATCATTTCCAAGCTGCTTGTTGAGGTGAAACAAAAAACTCTAATACCCCTTTCCATGGTGCTATGAAGAAAAAGCAATGAAAAAGTTATTTTTTTTTTTTAAGTAACTGGGAAAAGGTCTCCCAAATCTTCTACATCCTGGTTTGTATCCAGTCAAAAACACTTCCATCATTCACACACAACCAACAGAGAGATGTTCAGATCTGTGCAAGGCAGACAACTCAAAATATTTTATGAAGTTTTCATTAAGGTTTTTCCCCCCTATTTTTTCCCATGTTTATCAAAACATGTATCTATCTGCCCTACTTGTCTGAAAGAAAACACTGATTTCACATCTCCCCTTCAAGGATTGTTCTCCTCCTCCCTGCCAGGTGTACCAAATCCCCTACCAGTTTGAAGGAGATCCACCGAACTTCTGACACTTTGTCGGAGCAGAGCGTGAGCGCGATGTGCCGTAGGTAGTCATAGACATCGTTGGGATTGTAGAGCTCCAGGATCAGGATCAGCTGCCTGAAACACAACGAAGGTCATTAACTCCACAGTCCCAGCACTAACTGTACTGGTTCTACCACCGGTTGGACACAGGGAAGAACTGGTTGGAGTCTGGAAAACACCACGGTAGTTACAAAACACTTGAACAGTTTGTTCTTCTTTGCACAATAGAGGTGCACACATATTAAAGAGGTTCGTGCTTTCTTTACCTCAAGGGACTGAAGTCCAAGAGAAACTTTAATCCAAACTAGATGTACCAATGAATCAAATTTATCCCAAAGAGTAACTAAATAACTAGTAAAGGCTAAAGAGAGGTACAATGAAAAATGTCTCTGCAACTTCAGACCAATGCCCTGCACATTCTTGCAAAAGTAAAAAAATTCAAGACTTACTTCAGTGTAGAAATCTACATTTCAGGAAGCAGTTTCTATCTGGGAACTGCCCAGAGCTTGTGTCAGCCCCAGCACTGCCAGTAGGTGACCAGTAGCTGGGCACAAACCAGCCCCAAGGGGGCAACTCCCCACCAGGTGTCCAGGAGCTGCTGCACAACCTCCTGGCACCACTGTGAGGTTCAGGTTGTTGGGCCAAACTACAGTGGGAGAGGAAACCCTCAGCAGCACAAAGCAACCAGATAAACACAAAGGTCAGATTTTAGCTGCAAACTACATCTACAAATACTCTTTGGGTGTTTCAAATATCAACAGGGTTTGTAGGAGAGCAACTGTGGGATGTTACTCTATCTCCGTTGTACACCCAGGCACAAGGAAATACCAATTGAATACAGTAATTTTTTTTTTTTTAAAGAACTGTTTTTTTTTCCATACACGTTAAAAGAAGCAGCGACTTTTTATGTATTTTTTATTGATTTTTCACAAGGCAGACTAGAACTGAATAAAATCTGAAACCTCAATGAAGAGTATCAGATTGTGCCACAATGGATCTGCTTCACTTGCAGCTGTCAAATATGACAGTCACAGGTATTTCTGTTTTGGTCACACTTGATCACAACAAAACTGGCCAACTCCCCTCCCCTAAAATCACAACAGCCAGTGGCTTTAAAGTTCAGTTCCTTAATACTGAATGGGTGGGCTAACTTGTTTCCAGGTTAGTCATGTGGATTGAAAGTCAAAAGTTAACAAGATTACATACTCTGCCAGCTCGTAACGAAACCTCCAGTTCCTGCTGTTATCAGTCACCACAAATTCTTGAAGCTGGTAAAGATACTCTCGCCTTTTGTCTGCATGAAGTAACTAAAGAAAATATGCTATTAGTATAAAAGTGATAAAGTTCAACACTTACAGTTCTGTGGTGCATTATACACTCGTGTACATTTTCCTACTTGGAAGCCACTGATCATTCACAAGATGCTGAAAGATTTGCACACAAGCAGCTGAGTGCCTGGACACACAGGATGGACATCCCCAGAAGCACATCATGTCACCACCCTGCAAGGACAGCCACAGCACTGCCCCGGGCAGAGACCCAGCAACCCAGAAGTAGGTGTTTGTGCAGCTCACAGCAGCCCCCCCACCTGCTCTTCTCCAGCCCTAAGCACAAACTGCCAAGGCTCACACTTCCCAGCCAGACTGCTCAAAATACTAACTCCTTCACAGCAGCAAGCAGCACTCACAGCCACATTGACAGAGGGGTTTCAGTTTGGGTATCTTTTTGGGATATGAGACAGCAGAGAAGCAAAGGACCTAAAAAAGCAATGGACTTCTACACAAAGATGGCATTATGGCAGAAAGCTATGTAATTAAGAATACCTGCACAGCTCATTAAAAAACTCTTATTATAAAGGATTTGGAAAAACCCATTGATCTGGAATTAAATGACACTTTCCTACCTTCAGGAAGTCATACAGATGTTTGAGGACACCAATGCGCACTTCATCCAGATCTTTCAAGAACCCATTGAAAATGGGGACCAGGTCAGCAGCCGTCAGCTGGTCCCCCAGGATAACAGCCAGCTCGTGTATGGAGAAGGCGAGCGTCCGACGGACCTTCCACTGCAAACAGGTTAAGGAGCGAACTGGATTAGGCACCATAACCAAAATAAAGCAGCTTTTGAACTACGCCTGTGTGAGGATTGAGAGGGCAGAAGAAGCATGGCTAGTTGCACAGCAGTAGAACCTGTTAATTATATTTATGAAGCCTGATTTAAATCTGAAATGCTGTATTTTTAGTGCACATTTAATCCCTTATAAGAAAGTATACAACGTGACAATGTCAGTGCAACAAATTGAACAAAAGCTACTCAAAATTCTGATTTATCATGAAAACCCCCCTATTTTCTACCTGTACATCAGAGGCCAGTGTCTCGTAGGTATCCTTCAGGCAGTGCCAGTTCTGCCTGCCCAACGTCAAGGCCACCCCAGGCAGGCTGTAGGCACAGTGCTTGGCTATCTCTGTATCGACAGTCTGGGCTCGAGCTGGGTCTGTCATCGACAAGTACTGGTCCAGCAGAGGCTGAGGTATGATATCCTACCGGTACAAGCAGCACGTCAGCAACACAGGTGGAGAGCAGAAAGAAAACACACCATGATGCTGCACCTTCTCCTGCTGCCCACCAGCAGGGCCAGTGACCCCTGGGGGCAGCAATGAACAGTGATTGTCACTTCATCAACACCTTGCATCAAACCAAAAATGGAAATCCCTCCTTGGCTGAAGGTGAACAGGAAACCCAGTGGCAAAACCATACAATCAGGGCCTTGGTTGCCCCAATAGCCTCTAAGGCACAAAAAAGGCAACAAAATTTTTCTAGCTTTCTAATTTAAAATAAGGTTCTCCTCAGAGGCCCAGTGCATTTCTTAGCATTCTGCAGCAAAGCTATCCCTGCATGAAGCCTAAGATGAACTGGATTCAGCGCTCCACTACAGTAGTTAGATCTTTTCATCACCTGTGATTTTGACTTGTCATCTTCAAGTGGTGGATTATTTTCTTGCCCTTTCTTTAAAATTACACTGGTTCCTCTGTGTGGTTCCTCCGAGTCCTGCAAAAGGATGCATGAGCCCATGAAATGAACTGGGCTTAACTGCTGCCAGGGGATTTCAAAGCATCACACCACGGTTCAGATACAGAACAGCATTAACAGATAAAGCCTAATTCAGTGTTTATATGAGGACAAAGGACAACAGACCTGTACACTGAGACAAACATTATTAAAACCACAGCAGCAACAAGGGGAGCAGTAGTCAGACTTACTTCTAAAAAAGATGGAACCCAACATTCATACAGATTTTGGATGGTTACTTTTACTATACTATTAGGAATTTTTTTTTTTTGCCATGAATTTAAGTGATACTGAACAGGACAGCTCAGCAGTTACTCCAAGGCAGTCAATACCATGATAAAAGCTTTACTTCAGAACAAACTGCTGGAAACTCCCACACCTACCAAATTATGAAGCATACACCTAAACAGTTCAAAAGAATTAAAAGGTTCAAAAGACCAAAAACATGTGAAATTTGAAAGTTCACACAGTATTTTACATTTTTGTTCTAAGAGGTTTTATGTGCAGTTTTTGCTGATGGACAAGGAGAGCTTTTTGCAACCAATTCTTTTTACTCCTATCTGTACTTTATCAAGGAACTGTGGATGTGTCAGCACCTGATTCAGCCTTGTGTCTGGAGATAAAAGACTAATTTTAGATGTGTTACAGGAAGACTGTACTTGGTACATCTAATCTGAAAAAAAAAAAAAAAAAAAGACTACTGCAAAACTTTTAGTAATTTGTGTGCAAACAGAAATAATAGCCATCAATAGCTTTTCTTTTCTAGTTACCGTAATCCCATAGGGTAGTTACGGTACGGTGACCTTCAAAGGCTTCAGACAAGCAACAGGTCTGTTTCAGCAGGGACCCAGGAACACACCCAGTGCTGGAGCAGGTCAGGATTTCACAGCCCATCTCAGACACTTACCCTGCTGCTCTGTGCACCGCTGGCTGACAGGTCCCTGGTGTCATCCTGGGAGGCAGGGGATGAAAGCATGTCTGCCTCCGCCTGGCCGCACGTGCCTGGAACACCCGCTTCAGCTGAAGTGGTTTGGGGATGAAGTTTGCCACTGCTTTCCTCAAGTTTTTTGGTCTCACAGTCACCAACAGAATCAAACTGAGCAGCTCTGAGAGCAGCAGACAACACTTGGACCTGAGCTGTACAAAGCAAGAGACAACTATTTAGTCTCCCTTCTGCACTTAAACATGTTAAACTTGCAATTAGTTAATCTGAAGAACTAAAAAGAAGTCTTAAAGAAATGGGCCATTATTCTGCCACAAAACCACCACAAAATAAGCAATGATCTGGATGTATTAAAACTTTCAGCAGAATCATTTACCAATTGCTACTACTGCAAGTATTTCTAATAATCCCCTGTAATGAGGTATCACACCCTACTAGCTCACCCCCCACCCTACATACCAACAGTTTATATTAAACTCTTCTGCTACAGTTCTAATTGCTTCTATGGCTTGGGCAAGGCACCAATGTGCATTTAAAACATTTCTGAGAAACTCTTTATGCAGAGGAAGGAACTGGTCAAACCACCTCCAAACTGCTTTGCAGAAGCAGACAGAAACAAAAGGTTGTGTCTACTGCTCTGTCACCAATCAAGTCAGGACAAACACTATCCACTCATTGGGCCTCATCGCGGCTGGGAACACGGAGCTACTGAGGTCCCAGTGCAGGAACTGGGAGGGCTGCACCTGCACACAGCCAGCACCACCTTCCAATCAAACACTGGCATGTATTTTTAAGGTGAAGAATACTCTAATAATTTGGAAACTGAGTGAACAGACAACTTAAAAGGGCAGAAGAGTGGAATCATAAGCATACTTGTGAGTGTTTTGGCAGTTAGAGCAGGAGAAAAACAAACTAATATCCACATCACCTCGTTCTGAGATAGGAAGCAGGACTACTCTGCTGAAGTTGGGGGGGGAAGCAGAAATCCTGTTTTCTCCATCCCCCCATTCTCACTGTACGATGTCAAGCGAATCTCTCTCCAATTGTCCTTTTTCTACACGATGGGGGTTGCACTCTCTTCCTTTTGCTTTTACTCTCTGCCTGTTCTTTCCAAAGTTCATTTACACTATTTTTCTCTTTCATTTATTTCAGTTTCATTTTTTCCTTTACTACTTAAAATTCTAATTTTTTCACCTCTTCCTCTTTTAAATCTTTCCCTTTCTTTCTTATCCTTCACCACACACTAGAGTACTCAAGAGATTTAGCAGGACAAGAAACAGATGTGACTATGGATGACAGGCTTATCAAGAGCAACCTGGCCCAGGAAACACGCTTCCCACAATCAGGGTATCTTTACTTCAGTGCGTTCACCAACAGGCCTGCGTGGAGAGGCTAAAAGAGCTCTTGAAATTAAGGCCATTTTCCCTCATCACCCGAATTCAGCTAGTACTTTGTTAACAAGTAGCTCTGCCCCTAAAACCACAGTAGATGGTTGCAGTACTTTAAATTCAAGACAGTTTTAACAGATTTTAACAAGCTCTTTTCCCTTTTGTACTTTGATCCAATTTCTTTCCCATGCGAACAGGAGCCAGGAACACATCCCCGGTGTTCTAGAAATAGCTCAGGTCTTACAAAAAAGGCTGTTGCATAACTTTCTGCTATAATTTACTGCTTAAGGAAGTCTCATCACCTTATGAATACCAAGCCAATTAAAGTGCAGTCAAGGGGTTTGTAAAGGCCAGGACAAAACCTGCTCAGAGAAAACACAATTTTACGTTACGGAGTCTCACCTTGAACATCTGGATCATCTATGTGCTCTTGTAAGCTTTCTAGAACTTTTTTTATTTCACTACTAGCAACACAGTTACTACATGGCACAGAGCAGCTGTCTTTGTGCTTTTCAGTCTTGAACTGCATCAGCTCCAGATCCTGACTTATATCAGGCAGAGGAGGGCGCCAGTACAGAAAGGTATTAAATACATCCTCAGCAGACTGTAGCCTTGAGTTCACTCCAGGGAAACCGCTGTCTTTAGTGACTCCTATGACACCAGCAGCAACTCTGTCGCCCTGAGACAATCGAGACACATCTTCTCCCAGACTGCTACAACAATCTGAACTTTCTTCCTGCTTATCTTTACTTTGGTTCTCAACTGAGAGCTTTGTATGAACTTCAGCTGAAGACTCCTCAGTCGATGGTTCTGGTTTGATTTCCATTGGTTGTTCTGAACTGGCAATAGACACACAGTTATCCAAATAACACTTACTCTTAACAATAGTTTTCAGTTAAATACTTCAAAAAAACCAACCAGAAAAAAACCCCACAAGACACCAATAACTACACAAGCTTATTTTCTCTGCAGAAAGACAGAATTTGTTACCACTACACTTTGCTTCACCCGTTTCCCCTTTACCCTCCCTGAGAATCCATCAAACTGCACTTTCCAATGAAGTGTCTACACTCAGACACAGGTGTGATCTCATTCTCCATACCTTTCCCTGGAACTCTGTCCTCAAGTTGAGGCTTTTAGCCCCAAAGAGCAACAAAAAGTAGTATTTTTGTGTCTCTTGCACTATGCCACATCTTTTCTGTGGTTTTACCTGGGCAACATAGCATTTGTACTGGAGGTCATTAAAGTGACGTTGTTGCTCGGCTGGCAGGAATTGGAATTCACATCTTGCATCGACGGCCGGATACTCAGCGTCCCATCTTCTCGAATGTAAAGACCAGCACTTGAAGGGTTTGCAAAGGTAGAAATAAATGGACCAAGAGACTGAAAAGCAGCCTGACGAACCTGTGATAGTGCAAGACAGTCAGGATTCATGCAACTCCCACAGAGCTAATGCTGAAAAATAAAAATATGTTCAATTTTTTCATAAGAATCAATTGGTTCTTACTGTAACAGCTTAATACCAAATATAACCAATTATCAATACCAAACAAGTGACACATAAGCAAAGGGTGGTAAGAACATTAAGCATGTACCTACAATCATAGTAAGGAAATTTTTTAAGTTATAAATTTGAAGGACGTCACTGTTGACTTCAGCTAATACCTTGAACAGCAGCAACCTACTCTCAGAACAGTTGTTGCCCTGATGAAAACCCAACACTGTTGATAGAAATTTTAAGTGGTAAGAGAGAGAGAGAGAAAGAATAAATAACACATTATCTTATTAGAGGAGATTAGATTTTATTATGCAAGTCCCAGCAAATTTAGAGACCTTTTATAGAACATCTTGTCTTGCCCATTATTTGGGCCTCATCTGCCTGGAAAGACCCACTGGTTACAGAGCAAGTGACTTACCCATCTGCAAGTGTCACTAATAAGACTGATGAACAGTGGGGACAGTTTGCTTCTGCGAACTTCTGGGGACGTGGTGTAGGACACGGCCATAAAGCATTCAGCACAAGCTTTTCTCATTCCCCAAACACTATCGGAACAGAGTTCAAAGAACTTGGGAATCTGCGAAAAATAAGCAAAATCAAGACTAATTAAAGACTAAACAAAGACTGCAGCAACTTACTGTCAAGGTACTTGTTTGGAAACTGGAGACTAATTGTAAGTCCAGAGAGAATAAAGTGAACAACAGAAAGAGGGACAGGTTAAAAATATCTATTAATTGAAGAAACTGGAAAAAACATTTTTCTCCCACTTACTCCATTAGGATTTTACGCATAACTTTATGCACTAGGAAATAATAAGAAGAGTTACTAATGGCCTGTCTTTCCTGAAATGGGAAGGTGGACTGATAGTCTAGTTCAGACTAAAAAGAGTGAGTCAATAATTTCAAAGTGTGTGTGTGTGTATATGCTGTCAGTTACAATGTTAGAAATGTTTTGCAAAACAAAAACTCTGCATTTCTATTGATTTCAAGTTTTGCTAAATAATTGCAACCAAAGCCTCAGCCAAATCAATTAAAAAGATGTACTGATTTACAGAGAAAACAATAAAAAGAGCTCATGATTAAGCCTTTTGCACTGAGAAATAGAAGTCTTGTAAATTGATTGTTACATACCAGCAGTCTTTCTGTGGCTTCTTGCCCAACTGCATTACAAATGTCACCAAAATTAGCTGCACAAATCTAAGAAATAAGAAGTCATTAATAGCATTCTGGCTCTTTCAAGCACATTAGCTTTATTATCAACTTCACTGTGCATTATTTATCTCATGTACCAACTGCACTTTTGACTATTCAAATTTCAGCCATGTAACTACATCCCGTAATATTAAATCATCCTGAACAAAGACTCATTAGAGCAAGCTTCCATAACCCACATGCCTCTGAAATCAATAGTAATAAAGGTTTCAGCATGAAAAGCATCATCTACTTCAGCTCTCTCATCTACTAAGGGGCGAACAAGCCTACTTGAAAGTTGAAACACCTCTGAGCAGCAGCTGTCAGAAGCAAATCAGCCTGGAACATGACACCAGGGCAGGACTTTGGTGTTCTGACTGACTACGGCTTCGGCACTTCACTGAGGCAAAGTTTAATCAAGCTCTCAAGTTAGTGCCATTTACGGTACATTACAAATGCCACAATTACAAGAGGAGCATCTCCTCATGCTGGAAAAAGACGTTGCCAAAATTTGAAATCAAGGCTGTGTTTATACACAATTTATTCACTCTATACATTTATTTAGAAGGTTATAACACAGCTCAAACTCCAAAGCAGCTTATGTTAAGGACCAAGCTGAAACCTTGCATGATCCCTGAGAGTCTACTCAAACATTTTAAGACTTCTCATGCCACAAGTTTCCTTTTGTACTCCAACATGAATAAAAATCAGCCTTACATGTTTGGTATTTCTCCTTTCAGCCTTTAATTTATTTTTAAAGAGGAATGTCTCAAACTACTTTTGAATTTCCAGTTTTGAAGTAAGATGGCAGAGATCAGGTAAATTGTTTGCAGTCTATCACCGAGCATCGTGGCTCAAAAATAAGGCTGTGCAAAACTATTAAGTGTGCAAGATCCGTGTAACTGCTACACCAAAGGCACTCACCAAGGACTGCAATCTGTTCCCTTACTGAACTACAGAAACTATAACCATGTCAATAAATTAAAACCGCTCTTCTCGACTCTTACTAGAGTCTAGACTAGGTCAACAACTAAAGTTTTGACTAAATTATTCAGAAGTACCTTTGAACAGCGACACACAAATTCATTTTTTAAATGTTTAGGGTTGAAAATACACCAACCTTTCGGACTTGGAACAACTTCCCATCACTGCACAGTTCACAAAAACGAGGAAGCAGCATGTGTTCAACTGTTGTTCTGTTCAACATAGAAGCCATTTTACAGATTATCTAAAAAGTCAAGAAGGGAATATGTATAAGGAAAAAGAATTATGAAGGTTGTAAGCAGAGCCAAATATTCCTTGAAAAAACTACCTCCAAGAGCAAGACAGCAACTACCATCAAATACATTTGACTGCTGCTCATTATTCTTATCTTCACATGCATGTTTTATGTGAAGTACAGCTACAGTTTTTATTCAAATTTGTTCTGTGATACTGTGCCTGAGCATAACATTTCTGCATTTAATTCACCATTTTTCTTAGTAAATGTGCTTTCAAGTTGTTTTACGTGGCATACACTGATGTACAGAGAGTTTGTACAGAGAAGACAAAAGATCCATTGCACTAACCCAGCACACAAAATCACACCCCTTAAGCACATTAAAGGTATCTCAAGCTTAAGCATGAAAGTAAGTCCCTAGTCTTTAAAAGGACTGTTCAGATACTTAAACGAGCACAGTCCCAGGCCTTAACAGGCTCAGATAACGTGATAAAAAAATAAAACTCAGGCACACAACAGGAGAGAAAAAGGAGTGCAAGACAAACTAGTTATGTATGTAAGCTAATGCACACCTTACAGGAATCGCCCGCAGAAATTTCAGGGTTAACATCGCAGTGTAACTAAAGAACGTTATTAACAAACTCATTAATTTAGCCTTCTCTGAGGAACCATCAATTTCAACTACCATTCACAAACCATGTCCCTGCCATGAACACTCAGGTGCTTTGGACTGTATGTTTCCTTTCAGCTCCCACTTCCTGGGATAACTCACTGCCATCCTGGTATTTGCAGCAGTAAAAAGGAAGGGGGTCCCGTGCACCCCCCTACTGTTCCGCCTGCAGCACCAAGAGTTTAACGCTCACACAAGTGTTGGCAGTTCAACAGCACTCACTCAACTTGCTATTTTCATTTTTCCAAAATTATTGAAGATTTCTACCTCCACAAAAATAAGCTTTATTCCTAGAAACGTTTCTCTTTGTAGTAGAATGATAATGAGAACTAAAGGAAGACACTATTCCTCCAAATTTTCAAACTCCTAACAGGCATCTGTTGCTCGTACGTCACCCTGGAGAAGTGCCCAAGCAACACCCGACTCCCAAGCGAGGGAGAGGGACATCTGGAGGGTAAAACTACTTTACAGGTCAAGTGTCAGATATCCATGCTGAAATGTAGTTGCACACCAGCACTTTTCTGTGGAGTCAGCTGATTTCTTGAAAGCCAACAAGAAATGTTTTTTGTTTGGTGGGTTAGTTTTTTTTTTTGTTTTGGTTTTTTTTGTTTTGTTTTGTTTTTTAAATCAGATAATCATGATCAACCATTACAACTGTACTGTGAAACCTTCTACAGCAAGCATGAAGAAACTGCTGGGGACAGAAGCATTGTTAACAGGAATTAGAACAAAGCTGCCAAGAACCAACTGCATTTTAAAGTTATTTGACTATCGTTTTGAGAATCATTTAACATCTTGGCACATAAAGATGGTCTTGTTCAATCTGATATTTTTGAAAACGCAGTAAAATTAAAGATTTGTTGTATTAAACAAAAAAAATAGTCAAGTATGCTGATGAATACACACGAAAGGTTTGATTATGTAACATCAGCACTACTGCTGGACTTCATCTTAATTAACTGTTATAAACAAAAAGGAGCGGTGGTTCTTGTAAATACTCAAGTACTCAATACATAAATCATCTATAGGAAAAAGCTCATCATCATTTTTTGAAAATAATTTCTACCAAGCTTGAAGATCTAAGACTTCACATTGATAAGCATATGATAACATCCTTTATCTATTCCCAATTACTGTCCTGTATAGCTCAATTCTAAAGAAGCACAACTTAAAAAAAAAAAATCCTCAAGCACTTAACTGATGCAAAAGCCCAGATTTCTTCATCACACAAAAGGTACATGACCTAGAGAAAGCTCACCCAAAGCATCTCTACACTTAGCCAGAGGCATTAATCAATAGTCCTCAGGACAGCCCTGCTTTCTTTTTGAATTCAGTGAAGTTCAGTTTACTCAGTGTGGCACATCAGGTCCTGACCCTGCTCAAACTCTTTGAGAGCTCGCATCGTTTCAACAGTGCTCAACACTAAAAATTACTAAGAAACCCATGGATTCACAGAATTGTTAGCATTGGAAGGGACCTCTAGAGATCAT
>VXBJ01001264.1:386355-416975 GCA_013400055.1 Nycticryphes semicollaris
TCCATTGGCCCTCTTGGCTACAAGGGCACATTGCTGGCTCATGGAGAGTTTACCATCTGCCAAGACCCCCAGATCCTTCAACTCAGGAGTGCTTTCCATCTAGTCCGTCCCTAACCTGTATCAGTGCCCAGAATTCTTCCTCCCCAGATGCAGGACCCTACACTTGCTCTTGTTGAACCGTATTAGGTTCTTCTCTGTCCAGCTCTCCAGCCTGTCCAAGTCACACTGCACAGCAGCACAAACATCAGCAACCCCTCCTAGTTTGGTATCATCAGCAAACTTGCTGAGGATACACTCGGTCCTCTCGTCCAGGTCATTGATGAACATCTTGAAGACTGGAACGAGTATTGATCCCTGGGGGACACTACTGGTCAGATGCCTCCAACTTGACCCTGCTCCATTAATTGCAAGGCTTAATAGCTTAGCATACTTAACCTTCAACTGTCACAACAGCAGTTTCTCAATTCTCCACAGAGCAGAGAAGGAATAAAACAAACTGAAATAGTAACAGTGTAGAAAGGTTAAGTTCAATGATTAATGCAAAGCTCTCAGGACACTAAGAATGCAAGTACAATTCTTATTTTCTGGGGTTTATGCTCATCAAAGTCTCACACAAAGTTGTTATATTCTAAAAGAGCTTTACAATAGCACTGCTAAAAGATAGAGAACAAAACCAATTAAAAGCAAATGTAAGATTTCTTCTACATTCACTTACATTCACAGCTTCCACCTTGTACTCATCATCACTGTCAGGAGCAGAGAGGTCCAGCAGAATGGGACACACCTTATTTTCAATGTCACTCTGAGCAATAAGATCTTGCTCCAGCAGTATAAGCAGTGCTTCTTGACCCGCCTTTCTAACCTATTAATGTGAACAAACCAACCAGAAGCAGAGCATCACTACAGAAACATTTACTGATATGAGCGCCACAAGAGGCATGTTTTCAATGAACACACAGGTACAAGTTAGGAGAAAAAAAACCCACAAACAATGAAAAAAAATCTCTCAGTTTTAACATCACAAGGAATTAGTAATATGTACTAAAGCTTCATATAATCATTGGATCAAATTCTGATGAGAAGTCAAAAGATGAAGCAGAAGACTGGACTAGCAAGTCATAACTCCTGTAACTGTCAATATGCTCTAGGCAAATCCTCCCAGTTTCCCATTATCTGCTCAGCCAAGTATAAAACCAAATCCCAGCCTCCCTAGCAAGATGTGCTGAAACCAAAACCACAAAGCACTACCTACAAGCCAGGTATCAATCAGCATGGGATTTCCTATTATCTCTTCCTTATGCCTCATATTCACTGAGCCACACAACTTTTCAATGATTCAACTCATATGGTCTGTCTGTCCTACCTGATTGTTAACATCTGTGAGGTATCTCACCACTATAGGCATAAGGTACTCAAAAAATGCTGTTGGGAATTTTGGTCGACTTTCTTGCAGAAAAATGGCAATAGGAGGTATTTGTTCCATCAATTCTGTACGCACAGTTGGTTCTAGTAATAAAAAGAAAGTCAAAACTACATCAGCAAATATGACATTAAGATCAAGTATCCTAAGAAAAAAGTATATATTTTTTTCTTTGGTGTTTTCACAATAGTAGAAAATGAAAATACTCAAAACAATAAATATTACCAATGAGACTGTCTGTTCTCAAAGGAAAGCTGAATAAAACAAACAGCCTTACGTACATCATCATAGCCCAGAGATCAGTTCCCTAATAAACCAGGTAAAATAAGAGCACCAGCTAGAAAACCCAATCACCATGAATGTATGCTCAAGAGGTATTAAAATGCAGAGCTGTTCTGTGCCACACACACCATAGGTTCAGATGTAATCAATTCCTTGAAAGATACTAATTCAGGCCACATACAAGTAAGAGCCTTTTGTTTATACACCTACCACACAAAATACTTCAAAACCAGGAAAACACAATAATCTCATTTTCACTGATAGATAATGCTGTTAGACAATTTACTTTCTTTAGATCGCTCATTGCCTTCTCAAAATTGAAAGTTATTACATTGCAGTTTATAATTTTGTAAGCATAATTTACAAGATTAAAAAAAACCCACCAAGCAAAACAACAAAAAAAAACCAACAAAAAGAACAACTTTCAAACCTGCATCTTCAGACAGCCTGACCACTATTTCCATTACAGTCAGGAAGTCTTCTTCATTATTACTGAAATCTCGAAAGACATCCAAAAGACCTCGGGCAATAATTTGCCTGTGGGGTGAACAACATATTAATTGCTTTAGTATCTTGCCAACATGTAGATGGGATACAAGTGTAAACAGGCAACTTAAAAATGATTGAGCTCTTCTGTGAACAGTCAGACATACTGGTTATACAGCTTCTTGTCCCAAAAGCCATAGAGATGGAGTTGAAAAATCTTACTTAGATGACCAAGAATGAAAACTTCTTTTAATGGAAATGTTATATAGAAGTTATTCAAAGAAGAGTGGTATTAGGCATTCACTTAGGACAATAGCAATGAAAGCAGTGACACCTTAACCTCTACACTGCTATCAGACCCAGTTATCATCAAGCAAAGGTGTGGTACCTTACCTGTTAAATATGTTATCACTAAAGGCATATTTTTCTAGACGAGCCAGCGGAGTTAAGTTATCCAGTTGTCCAGGAATATCCAAGAATGCAGTTATCCTCATGCTATCACAGTCTGGTCCATAATCTTCAAACCCAACTTGAAAGACAAGAAGAGTAACATCCAAAAAAAAAAATAAAAATCCAGGAGTCAGCAATAGATGTTACAGTGTAAAATATGCTATACAATAATTTTTGTTTTTAGAGCTATTCTTGAAAGGAAAAGTACCTGTACATCACTGGAAATGGCTTACCAAAAAAAAAAAAAAAAAAACCACCCCAACTTAAGTGCAACTCTTGCATATAGTCCTGTAAATTCAAGAGGGAATAGGATAACTGCTGCCAAATTTTTTCAGTCCTTCATCCTTAAAACACAAACAATGAAATCATCTGCCTGAAAAAAAGTCTCTCACCTTGGCAATAGATATAGGAACACATACAGCAACCAAATCCCAAGTTTACAACTTGCCCAACCAAGCACTCCTAGGACTATGCACTTTGTTCACAAAGTAATGGCTAAGGCCATCACACTAAATACATGCATACCCAGCCCGAACCGCTCCTCACGTGCAAGAAGTCTCTGAACCCTGCACAAGGGCTGAGTGACACCCACTGAAGACAAGCCAGTTTCTGACTTGGAAAGACACAGACTTAGGTATTTTAATCAGTAGAGAAAAGACAAAGCTTTAGAGCAGAGTGAGGAGTCAAACAGGGTGGAACTGCCTGTGAGACTATAACCGAGGCACCCAGTGACGCTGCCTCTAGCGCAGGGAGAGCCTGTCTCCAGGTGCCTCCAGACCAAAAAACAGCAGAGCTTTGGCTAATTAACTAGAAGCAAACCAGGACCAGTTTCCTCTGTTTGTAAAACTGAAGAACAGAAATATGCTCTTCCACCAACACTCTTGAAGATTAAGAAGCGTGTATGTAAAGTACTATATAACCCCTGTCTTCAGCATTTTGGTTTAATTAAAAACCAAACCTACAGTCCTTCCCAATGTCATACCAATCAGCACAGAGCTTTTGCACATCTTAAAGTCAAGTCCTGCCAGTGAGTTAAATTATGTGTATATTAAAATTCCAAGATCTGATACAACAATTCTTTTCAGGATTGAAATGGCTTAATCAGCGTAATTAAACTTCAGCTTTACCCTCACTCTTTCTTTACTGGTTTTATATTACACTCTCTCCTAAAGAAACCCTTAATCTGAGATCTAGGACAATGAACTTTGGCTCTAAACTACATTAATACCTATTCTGAAATAATTTTTATATTAAAAAAATCCTTTATTACTGAGATGCATCAAAGCTTAGCTTCTTATTTCCCTACAGAAAAATTCATATTTCAGATATATAAAACTCTGTTTTCCAACTATTTAACACAAGCCAGAACATTCTCATTTAAAGAAATCAACTGAAGATATTTGGAGCAAAGTGTTATACCTGAGTCTTCTGAGTACAAAAAAAAATAAATAAAGAGGAGACTGATTTAATAAAGTACAGAGTCTCCAAGGAACCCAGCTGGATTAAGAGACTAGAGCAATTCTAAACTGCACAATACACTCTGACTAACAGAAGCAAACTGTGGGATCAGGCTAAATGTTCACATTTCAAATGTGTGCCCAGATACCACAAGTGCAGCCACAGCCACACCAACACACACTAGTTATCTCTAGCTTTACAATGACCTTGTCTTGGACTGACACTCCTATTTCCATTCAACTGACCATTACTGTTTCTAGCAGCGGCTGTTCATCTATTTTTGAGTCCTGTCAGGTTCAAAACATTTACCTGCACAAGTGTATGTGATTTCAACTGCACAGACACCCCCCAGCACTGTCCCCACACTCCAGCAGCAGCTTTCCCCCAAGCACAGCACCCAGCATTTCTGTTTCCAGTGCAGAGGAGCTACAGAGCCTATGGAGGGCTGCAGATTTCCTGCCCAAGGTCACAGCAAACTCCACACACCCAAACCCGGCTCTGACCATCCTTAGATATCTAACTGGTAGTAGGATTCTAGGTTTAACAAAGCACAGAGTCTCCAAGGAACCCAGCTGGGTTAAAAAACTAGAGCAATTCTAGACTATGCAATTACAACGTATATCTATATTAAAATCCAGAGAGCAGACACTCTTTCACTAGCTATTTTTTTTAGGCTTGCAACCTGTTATACAAAGAAAGATTTACTAGGGTTTTTAAAAAAAGTCAATATACTTGTAATTTTTTATCTAGTGCCCACTTATTCTTGAATTAAGAAACAATTTAAAAATGAAGGCTCCCATCGGTTCACTTCAAATATTTCAATTTCCTACCGATTCAAATGACACCAAAGTAAATCTCAATTCTAAGTTTCAATGTAATACTACTACAACTGGGACTAATTTTGTATACATGATAAACGTGTTTAATTTTACTACTTGGAGTAGTTACAGTATTCATTTACACTACCTAAACACACACCAGTGCCTTTAGGACCAGAGGGAAAACAGAGCAAACGGCTTATGCTCAAGATCAAGAGTTAAATACCTGACATTTTTTCCACACTTAGTACACGAGTAAGGAACAGTCAAGGCAGAACCTATTTTGTCTTTTCTCAAGTTGAATTTTCTTTTTCCATAAAATAAGAAGCCACATGTACTTACACATTTCAAAATACAGCAGAGTACTAGAAAGTATGCTACAGGGAAATTTTGAACTAGTATTTCTTAACTCATCTAGTGTTCTTTCCTAGGTGAATCGAACAAGCAAGCTTGGAATCCGTGCGCCTATACAGAACAAATGTGACTATTCACAGCTGAACTGGGGTTCACCGAGCCTTAGCCTGGCCTGGGCTCAAAGCTGCTCACAGCCTGTAGGAACACACTGTGTCACAGGGTTTCACTATACAACTCCCCACCATCAGCTGGTACCACCATCCACTTGTGCCAGTACAGAACAGGAAATGCTAGTGCAGAGCCCAGCGATTTCATGAGCTCCAGGAGGTCATTTTCTCTCCTGGCATTTCTAGAAGGAAAAGAGATTTTAAAAATACATGTTCTTTACTGTACAAAGGATGTAATTAAGCTAATTATCTTTCCAGGTGATGCCATATCTTGCCTTACAAAAAAGAAGTTTCAAATTGTACTCGAATTTAGGTAGGTTTTACTACAGCTTTTCCCAGAATTCAAAGGAATTGTCCAGTCTCTCTGTTTCAATGGAACTGACCTTCAATGTGCATGGCACTGTTTCACCAATTTAGTTACATAACCAAAAAAAATCCAGTTCTGGTGATTTAGTTCACTGAGATTTTCCCAAAATGCACCATGAACCCTTTGGTAGACTACAATGATATTTCAGTCTAGATGGGATGTCTGCTGTAACACAAATAGGAGACAGCTTTCAACACTGTAATTCTAACTGCACTGTCAAATTAATGAACTTGAAGAGTACTTTTATATCATAAAGAGTTTATAATGGTCTGAAATGCACAACCCTTTATTCACATGTTCATCCTGAAACTGGAAATTTCTTATAAAAGTTTATTAGTTACTGCGTACAGCAAAACTTTATCTGAATGTTTTAATTAACTTTGTAACCCAAAGTACCTTTGCCTACAAACATCAAACTTCTTAATTGGGTTACCAGACAAACCTGTCTCAGGAGCAGAGCCACAGCTGAGCATCAAGGGAGAAGGAACACCCAGCTCCCAGCGAGGGTCAGCCCCAGCCCAGCACCAACACCCACAGCCAGGCACCGTGGGAAGTCTGCATGTATGTCCATTACTTGCACCTTTACACACTCAGCAAAATGAACCGATATGACACCAATTTGGGGTGGGTTTTTTTCTTACTACAGAGAGGAGAAAACTGGAAAGGGAACTGGGAGTAATTCAGAAAGTCCCAATCAATTCAAACAGCTAAGCATTCGTTAGCACCACCAAGGGGTTTGTTTGGAGTTTCTTTGGTTTTGTTTTTTAAAATCCAGGCAGAGAAAGATTTTCACCTCTTACAGAGGTACTACTCTTCCACTGGAGGAACTCATTGCAGAACAGTCCTTAAATCAGTGTAAGCTCATTGAAATATACCAGTTAATTTCTTCCCCACTTAACAAAAAGCACGTATATGTTGAGTAGGACTTATCTGTGGTGAGGATTTCTAACAGCGTTAACAGAATTTTAAATCCTTATATATTAAATGTATGTATTTCAAGTACCATTCTTCATGCTTATATTTTTTTAGATGTCTAGCTTTTCAAAAAGACAACTCTGTGAAGGAAGGAGGACGAATTACAGCTTTACATTCATTTGTTAACTCACACGGTTACAATTTACTTGTATAAGAGAAATATTAACAGTACTTTGCAATACACAAAAATAAAAACACAAAGCAAACCAAGAACTCTTATACACAGTTAATCTCACCACTTACATCGCAAAGATTCCCAAACTTTTCTAAAACTTAATCAAAATACAAGCAACACACCATTTTCACTACCTACTAGCGACATGCAGAAACCTGGAAGACCAAGAGCTGCGACCCCCGAGGGCCGCCGCCAGCGGAGCCCTGGCCCTGCGCATCCTCCCAAGGGAACGCTCCGCATCTCGCTCGGGTCCCAGCAACTCCCCTGGTGCTCCTGAACACCACCTTCTTCCTAAATTAGCTTATTTTTGCTAGACTGGGGGGGATCCATCTGTTATTTGTTTTCAAATACTACTAAACAATAATGGGTTTGTGTTAAACACAGAGTTTCTCTCACAAGAAACAAATTTTTTTTTTTCTAAACAGAAAAGTCAGTCCAGCACCCAAATCACCAGTGAAACCACCCCACGAGTACAGCCGCTTTCTAAAGTAATGCAACTTCACTTGACTGGGGGCCAGGGATTTGCCTCCTCGAGTATCGCCTCTGACCGAGCCGGCGCTCGGCACCAGCCCCGTAACTCGCCGCTGCGGTTGCTTCGGGACCCCTGACACGGCCTGACCCCGACCCCGGCTGGGGGAGCACGGCAGCGCTGCTGCCCTTCTTAGCCCCATCCCGCCGGGCAGGCGCCGGTCCCCGCTCCGAGCGGCGCCGCCGGCAACCTCCGCCTGCCCTGGGCCCCGTTCCCACCGACAAGGGCCGCGGGGCCCATCCCTCCGCCGGCCCGGCCTTCGCCCCCAGAGGGCCCTGCTCTCACCACGCCCGCGGAGGCCGGGGGTCATCCCAGAGGCCACTCTTCAGACACCGCCCCAAGCTCCCTCCCCCGGCGGGACGGCGGCCGCCGCCCGAGTCCCGCGTCCTCCGGCGGCGGCTGGCGAGGGCCCGCCACGGAGACCGGCCGCTCCCGGTCAGCGCTGCGCTCCGGCGGATGCACAAGCACGGCCCTAACGCTCTGTAAGCCCTCACCTACCGGCACCGACAGCCTCAGCATCCGCCCTCCACCCTGTCCTGGGCACGGACGGAGGGAATGCGGGCGACTGAGGGACCCGGGGTGGGAGAGTGGGGAGGGCCTAAGGAAGGAGCAGAAAAATAAAAGCCAGTTACTCACAATCATCTAAGTCATCCTGCAAATCCACAAAATACAAAGGGATCCCTACAAACAAAAACAGAAGAGAGACACCGGGCGGTTGGCTTCGGAGGGCTCCGGCGAGGACGGCGACAGCCCCAGGCGAGCCTCCCCGGCGCCCCCCGCCTGCCCGCCAGCCCCACTTACCGGCCATCTTGGAATGGACATGGGCGAGAAGGAGGAGGGAGCGGGAGGGCGCAGGGAGGAGCCGTCGGCACTTCCTTCCCCCGGGTCACCCCGCGCAGCCGGAACGCCGCCGGGTCGACACACGGGCGCTGCCGGGGCCAGTCGCCCCTCAGCCCCCGCCGTCGCCTCCCGAGCGGGGCAAAGCGCGGCGGGCGGGGGCACGGTCAGGTGACGCCGGCGGCCGCCCAAGATGGCGCCGCACCCGCGGAGCGCGGGGAGGAAGGTGCGCTGGTAACGACGGCGCGGGGAGGCGGGAGCTGCCCCGCAGGCCGCACGCCTGCTTCGGGAAGGACTATGGTCGTTCTGCGCTGCGTGTCAGGCGCTCAGTAAAGGCGCAGCCGGCCCAGCCATGGCTCTGAGGGAGCTGAAAGTTTGCCTTCTGGGGGTAAGTGCGGTGCGGCCGGCCCTCCGCCGGGCCCGCGGCAGGCAGAGAGGGAGGGAGGCTGCCGAGGAGCTGGCTCGGAAGGCCCGCTGTAGCGGTGGGAGCCTCAGAGGCGTCTGGGGCTCCCCTCGCCGGTGGGAGGGTGGGCCCGGCCCCCCGAGGAGAGCGGGCGGCCCAAGGGGCCTTCTTCTGCGCGGGGGCGGCTCCCAGAGGTAAACGCCGCTCCTCTGCCTTCCCTTCCTTCCTTTAGACGAGGGAGGAAGCAGGAGCGTTCAGCGTGCGCTGCCCCCCTGCTCCTCGCAAGATGTTCTAGGCTTCGAGCTCACTAAATAAATAAGTAGCAGCACCTGAAATGAAACTCGCGGGAGAGTGGGAGGGGATCTGAGCTTTTGGGTTTTTTTTTAAAAAAAAACAATGTATGTAGGCTTCGGAAGTGCCCGAAGTGTTGCAGGTGGTGGAAGGAGGAGACAACCTCGAGCAAACCGAAGTAAAAGTTTAAAAGAAGTTGAAGATTGTGAAGCCGTATGATGGCCGGGCCTGGTCTGGGTGCCCCCAGGATCTCCAGGATGAAGGTGGGGGGGTCCATCTCCTCCTCCTGCGGGGAGCACAGCGGGACCCCAGGCTCATGCCCTCCTCCGGGATGGCCACATCGCCGGTCAGCGGGGAAACCGGCTCTTCCTGCTCTCCTCCTGCTGTGGGGGCGTTTGGGGTCACGACTGGCGTCTGTTGGCCTTTGCCTGACCTGGGAGACCCTGTGTCATGTGAGAAGAGAATGAGCATCCAGGAAAACTGCTCCTTGAGCTCCCGGGGCTGTGAGCTGCATCTGTGGATCGCTTTTCAGGATTTGCTCTGTTCGTTGGGACTATGAACATCAGAAAATACAGAATGGACATAACATGCTTTTTCTTGAGAGGAAAATAGCTTGAAAAAGCTAAACACAAGCATAAATGATGTACCCAAATTTACTTTGGTATTCAGAAGGTTCGAGAAAATGCGTGAATGGCGTACAACTTCACTTTCAGTGAAGCAGTTCCTCAGGGCTTTTTTTTCCTTTGAGATTTTAGTGACTCCAGAGATACACAGCAAAAAGTTTGTCTTCGCCTGTCTTAATTAAATGACTGTTTAAAGCGTCCAGCTGCTATTGAGAAAGTTTTACTGCTAGTAGTTTGTTGTTATTCACTCCTAAATATGCCTTCTGTAATTTTTTTTTTTAAAGTGATGCAAATACATACACGACCCAGAATTTTCATGTTATGTTTCCTCTTTTACCATTTATAGCTCTATAGAGTTGCATTAGAAACATGTTTCAGGTGTGTCACAGAAGAAATTTCAAGTCTTTCATTAAGCAGGGTGGGACAGCATTAGTCAGAGGCTGAAATGCGTGTGTCACACTTGTATAATTGAATGTGCTCCATTGGCACCGTACTCAGGTGCTGTATATTTTACTAAAAGTGGTAGATGGTCTTTCCCTACTCCTGTTCAAATGCAATTTGTGCATAGCTTGGGTGGGGGGAAGTTTGAATATCTGCTAGAATCATAGAATGGTTGAGGATGGAAGGGACCTTAAAGATCACCAAGTTCCAACCCCCCTGTCCTGGGAAAACATGATAATAACTGTAAATGCAGATTTTTATAGTCCTTCATAAAAGCATCTCAACAATTTTGTTTAGAAAACTAACTTATCACAGACCTCTCATTTTTCTACTAAATGAATACTGCAAGTATTTCTGAATTCCTAAGATTCTCTGTGGTAATGTGTTATCCATGCACAGTGTATTGCAAGATTTGAGGGCAAAAAGGATAATTTGTTTATAGAAACTCATGTATCTTTCAACTGTTTTTCTCTTCTTTAGGACACTGGTGTGGGCAAATCAAGCATTGTGTGGAGATTTGTAGAAGATAGCTTTGATCCCAACATCAACCCAACAATAGGGTAAGAAGCTAAATAAAGTAAACGTGACTCATTCAAGAATAAAATCAAATTGTATTAATATGTGTTAGTACCTTGTGAATAGATCACTTGAGGATTCCCCATGTGTGGCAGCTAAATGTGTTCATAAACATGACTAGAGCCTTAATTCACTCCTGAGCTGCCTTGGGAAACGTAGGAGTGTGTTCTGCACTCCAGCTTCTGTTGTCACGTGTCAGATCTGCATCCGTTTTGTATTGTTAATCCAAGTTAATGAACTGCTGCTAGGAGTCCCGAGTTAGGAATGAATTACACTATAGATGCTTCTGTCAAAGAAACACCGTGCTTTGTTCATGCACTATTCTTAAATTTCCAAGTCTGATTATTATGCAGCTACATGATTATTTTTTAAGGTTTTATTTTTTTAAGAGTCAAGTACAATAACAATTCTCCAAAGTTTTTGAAGGTAGTTAACATACTAATTCAGGTTGTAGTCCTCTTTGCGGGAGAATGTGACTTCACTTGTTACTGAGAAATGTGTGTGGGGTGTCAGTGCAGCTTCCTGTCTCAGGTGTCACACAGGCTCTACTACAGCATTGACCAGAAAAGATCCTGCTGATAAAGATGTCTCTCATCCTGTCCTTCAAAAAAACCACCATTGTTCCCGCAATATCTCTCTCTCTTCCCCCCTGCACTCCCCACCTCTTTTTTTTTTTTTTGAGGGTAAATACAGGTATTGAATTGCAGGATAGTCTGCAGGAAGCACGCTTTTATTTTAATTTCTCTGTTATCAAAGGTAGCTTTTAAGACAGATGGCTAAGTTGTTTTCTTAGATGTTCAAGGGTTGGACCTTCATAGTTACTGTCAAATTAGCTACAGTAGAGGTTCTTTTTTGGAGGGCCACTAAAGTGATGTGCAGAGAGTACTCATGTTGCTGTTTGCTCAAGTAGGGGTGCAGGCTGTCTTAAACATTTTTAAGTTTTGAGCTTCTTGCAATACTAAAGTTGAGAATGTTTCTGAGTTTACTCCTTAGTTTTTGAGTTCATGTGCTACAATCTTAAGTTTCCTGTCCTGTTTCCCTTTCTCTTAGAATTACCTGAGCAATCATGCTTTGTCATGAACGTTCATCGTTTGGGTTCAGACGTAGAAATCCTGTCAGAATTCAGAACAGCTCTGCTTTGCCTGAGCAGCGTGTATCTCTAGGTACTCCTGAATCTCTAGTCTTCCATTAAAGCACCAAGGAGTTATGAATGAGTATAAAACTGCTTTCAGGTGTGTCTTCTTCATGGGAGAAGCAGCTAGGAAGTTCAGTAAGGATAGTGCCTATTTTCCTACTGGAAGTCCTCAAGGATAATTCTTATTTGGAGGCTTTTGTTGACCCAAAAAGCATTGAGCTATTTGGTTGGTTGGGTTTTTTTTTTTTTAATCGTTGTCTTTCACAATGAAAACTTCCACATGTCAAAGAATTTCAAGTGGCATTTAACCTCTATTGTCAGCTACCATTTGGTATCTTTAGTTGTGATGTGAATTAGCGCAACACAGCTGTTCATTTCAAATTGACTGTACAGGAACATTTTGGCTTGTAGAGCCGAGTAAGATAAATTTTCAGTGAGAATCTATGATTCAGGAAATTGTTTCCATATTGGCTAGGGAATTCGGATTTGGTGCTTAATTTGCAGCAGTCTTAAGGAAGTGGAAGTCTTTACTGTGCTTTACAACAGATACTTCTGTTGCTTTATTTTCTGCTACTCATTGCTAAAATACATCATCTCATTAACTACGTTGAAATGCATTGCAGTTAGACTCTTTTTAGGGGTGCTGCAACCTTATATTCAGCTTCTTAAAACGAGTAATCAACTTTGGAGTTTGACATACTCTTTGGCAAATCATCTGAGTTCAAGGAATGGGGAGACTATTAACCTCTCAACAGTGGAAAGCATTGTGTAATTCCTCCCTTTATTTTAAACGTAGCTAGCTGTTTTGTTCTCCTATAACATTGAAATGTGTCCAAAGACTCCAGTTATATTAACTACAAAAGCGTTGTGGACGTCATTAAAAATCTATACCCTGGTAGTGCTTACTATCTGAGGTAAACTGCAGTTCAAGAGTCCTGCTCTCGGGTGTTCAGTGTTGTTGATGACACTGAAAGTCTCTTGTTCTCTGGCTTTGAATCTCCTGCAAGCTCAGTGTTCTGCAAGGAGCTGCAGCGCAGGCTGCCCCGGGATCCTGTCCTGCGCCCTCTCCAAAACTGGCAGTAGCACAAGTTTGGGAGTCTGCAGTATTTTCAAGTGACAAGAATTAAGCACACACAAGATGTTCAAGATCATAACGTAGGATCTCATATGCTTAAAATAATTGTGCCATCTGGAGGTATTCAAACTCTGCCTGGACACATTCTTGCCCAGCCTGCTCTGGGTGACCCTGCTCTGGGTGATCTCCTTCCAACCCCTGTGATTCTGAGATTCTGTGATTCTTCCTATTCTACGAGGATTTGAATTCAGTGTGTGGCTTTCTAGTAAAAAATGAGCCTACAGGTAATAGATATAGCGAAGAAGTGCATCTTGTGAAAGATTAGGTCTCGGAATTTCTGTTCTTGTGAGAAATACACCGATTCATGTAAATCAGATCAAGTAAAACATAGAAGCACTTTGCAGTATTTTGCAGTGTCTTCCTGTAAAAGGCCTGGAGCATAGGAAGAGATTTTGTTGTCTCCTGGAAGTGCAAGAGAAGAGGTTCTGCAGATTGATGTGTATAATGATAGGGTTTGGGAGCTGCACAGAGAACAGACAACAAGGAAGCTCCTCATTATTGGTTTCTCTGTCCTCCTAACACCTTACAGTAGTGATAGGAGTCTCCTGTATTTTATTCCAAAGCATGGACTTAGCAGCATTTTTCTGAATGCTAGTACAGAGATAGGAAAAGCAGATGCAAAGGGAAAGGATTTGATCTCTGGATGTTTCTGGTATCCACTTATGTGGTTTGCTATGATGATTCCTCCACTTAGGAAGAATATTGATAAGGAGGCTGATCTTTCTGATTTTTTGATGATACATCCTTTATTTTTATTGAAAGTTTATGAACAATAAAAGCTTGTAATTTGCAATCATGGTCCTTCTGTTTTGTTAGTTGCATTTCATCCTCTGAAAGGAAATGTCATCTCTGAGGCCCTTTGCCTCATTAATGTCAGGCTTTATGTATTAAAATCTTCATTTTTACGGGGAGCACTTTTATTGGAATGTAAACCTTTTCACAAGTTCATGGTGGTAACGTTCTAGGAACATATTTCTATTCTGAAAAGCATAAGCTGTAACTTTTTTTCCAGGGCCTCATTTATGACCAAGACTGTACAGTATCAAAATGAGCTGCATAAATTCCTGATTTGGGATACAGCTGGACAGGAGCGGGTGAGTATAATCAGTGTCTGCGGTGATAGTTCTGCTTAGAGTTCGGGCTGCTTTTCAGCCCCACCCCTGAAAATCACAGTGTGATCTGGTTTTGCCAGTATCTGTTAGAAAGTTTATTTCTGTGCAGGTTTCTGTCAAGGTAAGGGTGCTGTAAATCTGTTTTTACTTTTCCTTGTTATTGTGGCTAAAGTACAAAGTTAAGGATGATTACCTAAGAAGAGGAGCTTATAAAACAAAAGCCTGGGTTTAGATACCCTGAAAAGGGGTGCCCTTTCAAAAGAAAACAAGGCAGGGGAAGCCAGCAGCTGTTTCTAGTACCATTTCTATAGCTGGGTTTTAAACGTTCAGCTGCAGCATTCACAGGCAGCACAACAGCAACAGGAGAATCCGAGTGAAATGAATGATCATGTTTCATAGCACAAGAGGCCCTGGTTCTGGAAAAACACACGTCTGCTCACGCGTTGTGTTCGCTTCGGTCTTAAGGTTATGCATGTGAGTAGGATGTGGGTTTAGGCGTTCAAAAGCAGCGTTTAAACCAATGTTATGGGCAATAACTAAAAATCTTTTGTGAAGTTTTACTTCTCAAATCTGATAGTCTGATTAGAATCAGATTGTAATTTCATTAGAAGCTATGTCAAGAACTCTATTTTGAATTTTAAATTTTAGTTTGGTAGTTCAGGGTTTTGATCTCTGCAGCATGAGTAACTCTGAGGGGAGGCAACAGAAGCTTCCAAGAGAATGACTGGTCAAATGAAATCACAGTTAATTAATATTTATTCTTTTTACTTAGAATTTAAAAGGAAGACTTTGCTAGTTGGCTTGCTTATTTATGGAGTACAGTAACGGTGGTAGAAATTACTGTAGCTGCATTAGCAGTTTTTTGACTGTTAACTAGTGGGAACTATAAGTAACTTGTGGTGAGTTTATTTAGGATGTGAGGTAACACCAGAGCTGTCCCCAGGAAGAGGTGGTTTGATCTGCTTGGGTTATTACTTTAGGATAATAACTGGCAAATGCAGCTGTAGTATTTTTCAGGATTGGCTCAAGAAACAGAGAGCCCAAGCTAAAAAAAAACAACACCCAAACAAAACAAAACTAGCATCACCAAAGGAACAACAACAACAAAATAAATCCCCAAAACAACAACAGAACCACCCCAGTTTGCAAAGGCTCAGTCATCCCTGGTTAGAGTCATTTGTCCTTCTGGAGTCCTGGTGGTGGAACCAACTGCCCAGCTTTTTAACTTGAAACAGCCTTGGTGACTGGAAAATAACTCATGTGTATTTGTATTGCATTTCAGGGCTCTAGATTTATGAATGACAGTTTATTTCCTTCCAGCAACATCATATAAAGCAAACTTATGTGTCAGAGATGTGTCTCAGGAATATGTCCAATAGTATCCATGTTATCAGAAATACCCAAGTCCTTCCATTACTAGCAGCCAGTCAGTGCACGCTGTAAATAGTTGTAAATGAACATCCTATTCATGCTGGAATATGAGTCTTCTGAGAGGTATAGTGTGAATTTTGAGAGGATAGTACTCTTAAAAGGAAAGCTTTGTAAGCATGCCTGCCACAACTTGGCAGGAAAGATTCATTCCATATTAGCATTCCATCCTGTTCCCGTTAGCTGTGCTTGCAAGCAAAGGGAGAATGCTGTAATCTGCTTCCAGCACACTACAATCTGAGGAAGCATCTCTGTGCATGACTAATATGGTCCTTGTCTTTCTTTTTTTAGACATGGGGTATTACCTTTTTAATTTTCTTCCATACAAGTTGGATGATTTCTTTCTTAAAATAAAAAAGGAGAGACGCCTTACCTGGGCTCTGACCTGAGAGCTGTGATGTCTGTGAAGTTTCTGTTCCACACCTGAGAGTCTGTCAGTGTGAGGCCCCGATATATCCAAGGAAACCGGTGAAATGGGTGCAAGGAGATTTACTTTGAAATGATGTCAGTATTTTCATAGATGTTTCTTTCTCCAAAACAGAACAGCACTGTCACTTACTGCTAGTCCTAAATGGTCTGTATACCTGCCTTACCCCGAAATCTGCAGGAGTTTTCTGGTCCTGCAGCACACTGGACAGTGAATTACGGAAGGGATGCCCTCCATGGTGATCTGGAATACCAAAAATGTCCACACCATTCTTGAAATTGAAATGTCTCTATGGAGCTATGATACGTCATGCACGGAATCTGTAGTCTTGGCTTCTTCAGGAGCATTTGCTATTTCCCACTTTGAAAGCCCAGCAGTGAATAGTTCTCTGCTGCACTGGGCAACCCCTTCTTGAAAATGGCTTCAGGCAGTGGCTGTCTGGCATCATCTGAAGGTGGGCACTGACTCACTTCCCACAGCTCATTCCCCTTTCTGCTCTCCTTTCTTCTACTCTGAGTAAAATTGATAGGAGATGACTTATAGCATATACTTTTGCCTTCTTTCCTAAATTTTTGACAGTTTCTCTGGATTGACATTATCTTAATCATTCTGTCAAAACACAAACTGGAGGCTGGAGGGCAAGTTGAAGCCTTTGGAAAAATAGCAAAAGGAAAATTCAGTGTTTCTAGTAACATCTGTTTTGTTAATGTATTTTATCTGCCAACTGCTCTTAGGTGGAAAAAAGTAGCTAAGTGTTAGCAGGCAGGAAATGAGAGTAAGACAAAATCAGCAAGTGAACCTTGGTTTATTCCCAACGTAAATACTCAAATAATCAAAAAGCCAGGTTGCAACAAGTTCAAATGGTGGTTTACCAAATAGGTTTCCCTTTACATCTTAGTACTTAGGTGGAAGAAGAGGATTATGTCCCAACTGAACTGAATGGCTGCCCATGTTTCCCTTTACCGCTATTAAATATTTTTATATTCTGAACTTTGTGTTTAAAATCCTGTTTTCAAAACAGAATTTGAGAGCCAAATGTAAATGGTCTGGAATTCTGCTTTATAGAAAGATTTTAATGATATATAATACTGCTCTCAGTTGAACTGTAATAAGCAAAAGGAAATAGGTATTTTATTAGAACCAAATAAGTCTTTATGAAAACCTGTATTCTCTTCATGATTTTTATCCTGAGCACTAAGCTGCACAAAAGCTCTAAATCACGTATGCTCACACGCAGTTTACTCTGTGCTTTCACTTGGAGTTATTGGTTGCTAGATCAGTTGTCTGGTTCTGGTTCACACTATTACTGAGAATGCTTGATTGGTATTTTAATCATGCTCTATCACTTTGTTCAGTCCTGGGCTCGTCACTCTGCACATGCAGAGGTACAGGCCTGGTTTATACCCTGCAAATGCACTACCAACCAAATACACCTGCTGCAGATTTGATTCTGAAAATTTCAATGAAACTACCACAGCCTTTTATTATCTGTATGTTCCATAAAGCTCTGTTTGCAACAGGTCATGTAGCTGTGGGCTTTTGCAGTTCTTAGTTTTAAATGTGCTTTTGAGGAAAACTTACAGGAAATCTCTAAAGCTGTGAGTTAGATCACAAAGAAACCAACGTTTCTGGCATTTAAGAGACCCAGGGGACTACAGATTGAAGACGACTTCCAAATATTTCACATCAGCAGTGACATATGCTAGTTTTCTTGAGATTACTTTTTGTCCAAAAGCATGAGTGTCTTAAAAAGGAAGAAGCACGTTCAATTTTGACTATTTTTCCCTTGCTTGGTGTTGAACATATATCCTGCATGTTTGTATCTGTCTATAATCTACAGTCTTTTAAATGAGAGATTCTAATCTCGACAGTAAGGTCTAGTGGGGCTTCCTGCTTTTTGCAGTAAGTGTGCTGCTGATCCCCAGACTATTTATTGGTTGGCTTTTGTAAAACAAAAATTGTGGAAGTTTATGTGATCTACTGCACAGCCTGTTATTGTAAAGAAAAGTTTTCCACCAACATGAACTTTATAGCTGATTTTCACTTTCTTCAATAATACTAATGATAAAGAAGTCATGGGGATCAATGGAATATCAGATTCATAATGCGTGGTGTCTGTCTTTCAGTTTCGTGCTTTAGCCCCGATGTATTACAGAGGGTCAGCAGCAGCCATCATAGTTTACGACATCACAAAGGAGGTAAGAAATTTGAGCTTGACCCAGTATTACAATTTCTGGGGGATTTTGTGTCATGGGCCAGTTCTGACTCTTAATTCCTTCTGTTTTGTTTTGTTTTTTTTTTTTTTTTTCTTTTTTTTTTTTTCCACATCAGGAAACTTTCTCAACATTAAAGAACTGGGTTAAAGAGCTTCGACAGCACGGACCTCCAAACATTGTTGTAGCTATTGCAGGAAATAAGTGTGATCTTAATGATGTAAGGTAAATAACAGATGACAGTTTGGAGATTTTCACTTAAGCTCATAGTGCTAAATATCTTAAGATTCCAGAGCTGGTGAGAAGTGCACAGCCATTTAAACTGTTCTGCACTAGCATTGTAGTTTTGCAGGGGGTCTGAGCTGTTTCTGCTGCCAGAAGATTTGGTTAGTCAGTCCTGGGACAGTGTTACCCACTTCCTCCCCGCTGCTGGTGCGAGTACGTGTGTGAGTGGGCAGTAAATCAGGCTGTAAAATCCATACAGGTTAAAACTAACCATATGAAAAAAAAAATAATAAAAAAAGAAAACTGGCTTGAGTGTATTTCTTTCTCACACCATGAACGCTCACTGGCACGACAATGGGGCCAGCAGGCCAGGAATGAGGAGTTTACAGGGAGACGGGATTACCTTTTCTGGTGGAACTGCCAAGTTACACAAGCCTGAACTGCCCATGAAACTACAGTGTAATACAAGCTGTTTACCTCACTTTGTAAGAAGTGCTCCTGTCAGTCTGTAGCACCTCATTTTGTTAGGAAAAACATGCAGCCTGTTGGAAACCATTGTGTAGGTTTTTCTGACTTGCTTGTTCAGGTGCCTTCCTTCCCTGCTTAAATATTGGGGTGGAATTGGCTGTGGCTGAAATAGTTGCAGGGAGCAGGAGTTCTTGAGAAACTTTATCAACAGCCAAACTTTCAAGAAGGCATGTACTAAAAGCAAAAGAAGCCCTTTTTTATTGATGTCATGGTTGAATAAGCCAAAATTCAGAAAGTGTGGGCAAATTTTAGATTTTGTTGGAAAAGGTACCACAGGTGGTGTCTCAAAGGAGACAGATGGTTATGTGTTTTAAGAATCACTGCAGTCTGTTCTTACTATAGTTTTACAAATTGTTAATATATAGCAGTTATCTTTTGAGCTCTAGTAACTTTTGTTAGAAGTAGCATGTCTCTTGAAAGAAATAGGGCATAAAATTCCCAGAAGACAAATGCAGGGCATGCAGTATTAAGTCTCACATGCTTATTTCTTGGTGCTTAGGTGGCACCATAAATTACATAAACATTGCTATTCTAGGTAGTGAGCAAGATTCCTTGTTTTTTGGTCAGAGGCAGTATTTGAGTTACTGATGCAAAGTCTGTGCTTCTGATATCCTCAGACCCTTGCTACTGAAAGCAGCCGGTGTTTTCTAGGAGTTGTAAGTGAAGTGGTACAAGGTGCAGTCCAGTCCCCTCTCCACCCCTTGGGGTTTGGGTTTTTTGACATTTTTTTAAGGAAATATACTTCATTATCAACTTGCCTACCTAAGGTTGCAGATTAATTTTTCTGCTTTTTGGCTCTTTTGTTGTGTGCTCAGTCTAAATCTGTTCCCGTTTATAGCTGCATCTTCGTGCTTCCCATGAAGCCCGTGCTGCACTAATAGTCTGGGCAGTGTGGTGTGACACTGGCTTCTGTAAATAGCTGCCATAAATCCACTGGAGTAGTGGAATTAGTGCTTTAGTATGTCTTCAGTACCTCTAAAACTGTTGCTTGTGTGAAGAATAAAGCACCCTCTAAAGATTGATTGCAGACCTACTCTTAGACCACTCAGAAAACAAACTCCAGTGTAATGTTGTCTGATGGATTCAGGCCTCCTTTAGCCCGGGACTGTGCCACAGTGATGCCTGAACTTCAAGGCAGGGAGGTAGCATAGAGTGAGAACTGAGCATCAGCTTCAGGATGAGGGAGCACTCTGATGCCAAACAGGTAAAATAAAAAATACTCATTTAATGAGACAAAAGATTAATGTATTCCTTAAGATTTTGAATAATGTGCTTGGCTTGGGGTAGTGTTTTGGCATTCACAATTTGTTTGGTTTTTCCTTTGTCTTTCCAGAGAAGTCATGGAAAAAGACGCTAAAGACTATGCAGATTCCATTCATGCAATATTTGTAGAGACAAGTGCGAAAAATGCAATAAACATTAATGAACTCTTTATAGAAATTAGTAAGTATTTAAACAGGTAATGTTTTCTTTTGAAGAATGTTTAAGTAGAAGTTTCATTACCATATCAGTTTTTGTGCTATTTAGGTGAGAATATACTGACTTAAATTTGTTACGATCAGATGCAAATACAAACTGCAAAATGAGCTGTGTAATCTCTGGTCGTCTAATGACCTCTAAATATTCCTTCTAGAGACGTTAAGCCTCCTGTGGTGCCGGTGGATAAACAGCAAGCAGGGCACTCATGTCAGAAGTCAGTGTCATCTTACTGGTTTTGTTATTGAATGTTTCAATTAGTACTCCCAAGGTTATGGAAGGGAAAGGAGATGGCGTGAGGAAGATCCAAAATGTATACAACCGAGAAAAGGAAAGAAGTTCTCACTCTTTGTATTTGTACTTACTCTGAAACAGTGCATTTTCAAAAAGATAAGGATTCATAAATGCCAGATTACAGCATGAGAAATAGCAATGATTTTCCACAAGGAGATTTTCTACAAGTATTTTTGTGATACCTTGCTTGGTTTTTCTAATATTTTTTTTAAATTGCAAATCTTTTCTCTCACTCATGGCAAGGACAACAATGACATTTTTTTGTGTGTGAATGAAGAGCTAACAGTGTTCCAAAATTAATTCCATGCAGGTTGTGAAAACAGGACAAACAGCAATCCGTTTGTGTGCCTCTGCACTGCAGTGTAGTCTGGAATAACAAAAGAAATATTAGACTTAACGGAAGAAAAAAAAAGATCCTTAGAAGCAGTTGAATATATTGATGTAAAAAGTATGTGCTGTAAACTAGCTTCCTTGGTTTACTGACTTAATAGTTGCTCTCTAAAACTGATCTTGAATAAGCTATTGGAAAAAAATCATGAATCCTCCTCAGAAAAGAATCCTCACCCAGGAGGAGTCAGTTCTGAAGGCTGACGAGCTGACCAAAGCATCTGTCGGTGCAAGCACTTCTGTGCTAAGCCCAGTGCAGGTGATCTGCTGGGGAAATACAGGCCAGGATGGTAGCTCTCAATGAAGAGATAGGAACCATATTCCAGATGGAATTGCATCCTGCAGAGTGTATTCTCTAGGTGCTTTTATGGCTTAGCTGTGCAAGTCTAGATTAACCTGAAGTGTAAATGCAGCAACGGTAGCTTAAAACTGCCCCTGCTCTTCTTTGTGGAACCCGTACAGACTGTTAACTGCCAGCCCTCTGCTAGGCAGCAATGTCATCATTAATGACGTATGACTAATTGAAGACACATTTTTATACACAAAGCATACACTGAATGCTTAGATTCCGTTTCAAGTATAATGTTTGCTATAATCTTTTTTTTCTGCCTCCTTGTAGGTCGCAGAATTCCATCAACTGACACCAACCCCCCGTCTAGTGGTAAGGGCTTCAAGCTTCGAAGACAGCCGTCGGTGACAAAGCGCAGCTGCTGTTGACTGCTCACTCAGAAAATCAGACTTGTTTATGCAGTAGGTGGTCTCAGCAGTTAATAGTTCACGTTGGGTTTATATTATCAGTCCTAGATCTGTGTCTGCTGGTGTTCCTACACCCGAGGTCCCACGAAACAGGACCCGTTCGTCTGACATCTGTAGACTTGCAGAAAAGACTGCAATCGGAATGTCAGCTGTTTACTTACTAAAGGTGTAGTATCTCTTGTGTTCAAAGGGAATCCATCATCGCTTTTTTGGCCTTGCTTGAAAGGAAGGTGACTATATGGATGGTAGAACTGAAATGTTTGATAGTTTTGTAATCAAGATTTTCGGGTGGGTTTTGGTTTTTTGGTGGGTTTTTTTTTGGTTTGTTTTTTTTTTGTAAAAAGGGAAATGAGCACTTTTGTGGGACTTTAGGGGTGGGAGGGGTCTGGAAGTTGGGTGTCATTTCTTCCTTTTCTTCAGTGAGCCTTATTTTAAATTTAATTGTAGCTAATCCAAAGTATGATGGGACAGTTGATGTGAGGTGGCTACAGAATAAGCAACTGAAGACAAATAATAGGCAAATCTGTCCATCCAGTCCCCAAATCCCATTTGCACTTTTTATTTAAAGGTAATAGGCGCCGGGGGTGGGGACACAAGCAACAGATATTAAATCACAGACAATCTTTCTTTTCATGCTGACTTTAATCACTTTAAGGCAAACTGATATAGGCATCTTTTTGTTCCTACAAGCTTTTTAATATTAAGATGTTGGTTGAAGAAAACCTAGTTGTAGTTCTGAGTAAATTAAGTGGTTACTGACTAAAAACAAATGCTGTAAACAGATGCTGCCAGTGGTTCTGATAAGACCTAAAAGTTTTTGAGGAAAGCTTTTAATTGCTTGGCATGTGTAAAGTGTTCATATTATATTTATGAGACCAGTGTTTAAAGTATTATAAATTATGTGAAAATGGTAAAAAAAATAATGCAATCTTATACACTCTTTCCATTCCACACCTATGGATAAACTCTTAGGGAATCTCCATCAGTTTTTCTTCTGCATTTTAGGTGGTGTCACTGTGAGTTCACCCAGAGGCAGACTGAAATTCTTACACTTTCAATCACATTTGGAAGGGCCAATAGAGAGTGCTGTTGGTGTAACGTGAGGTCTGTCTGTTGAACGAGTTTTCATCTGTGGTGCACCCAGTCTTTCCCATTTTGGGCACAAACATACAAATAGGAAGTAACCTTAAGACGTGGTAATGTAGATCGTTACCTCTTGGTTCCTGGGCTTTTCCATCTGTGAGGGTTTTTAGCAAATCAGTGTTTAGCTTATTCTGTATTCGTTCTAGTATGCTTTCAATTAAACTATAGGTTGACCATACCCACTTGTGCTAGTTTATTTATTTTTACTTTTTCTTTCCTACCAGCACTAGGGAGAAACTTTGTATTTTTGAAGAAAAAGAGTGTAATAGACTTGAGTATATACTAAAATATGCTGTTTAGCTTTAGTATCAAAATGAGGTTGTGTTGATGATGCTTCTTTGTTTGTAATCTGGTTTTCTATCATCTCAAGTGTTTTCTTTGAGGGAAATAGAGAAAAGTTTGTAAGAACCGAAAGATTAGTTTATACTGGTGAAAATTCTTGTAGAACTGTTCTGGAGCAAAACAGGTGAACTATTACAGTCAGAATTTTTGAATGGGTCAGTATGTTGTAATGAAATTCGATGAGTACATTTTTATCATGCCTTTCACTTACCCTGCATTCTCAATTATGCTTTCTCTGCCACAGTTGTAGGGGCTACATGGTCACAGAGAGCCCAAGAAGTAAATCTTCATCCAAGGAAGGCTGTTTGAAGCCCCTTTGAAACGTTGGTCCTCATGGCAGAGACAGATAGGTGTTTGGTGTTCAGCCTGATGTAGGATGTATTGTTTTCTGTCACTCAAAAACCAATAAATAATGAAGAGAAGATTTTAGTGCTACAAAATGCTTGATGGAAATATAATTAATAAAGAAAGTGTAGAGTAAGCTTGCTCTTGGGCATATTTTTAATTACAAAAAAGCATGTTAACAATTAAATGTAGAACTTCCACACTAGTAGTTATAGAAATCCCTAATTTCTTTGAAATATCTAAATTCTTATCCCAGCAGTCTTTTAAAAAAATAAATCATATGGTTATCTAAATCAACTGGGGTTTTTTTTAAAACATTTTGTGTTCAAAGTGCTTCAGAAGTCTATTCTATACCAAGATATCAGGTGCTTTAGTATCTTAACTGTCAAACAGAAAATACTGCTTATTACAGTTGGTTAGGAATAAATCTGGAAATTCTTGAACTTGGAGAGATTGTAGCAGGAGAAGGAATGTCCTCAGATGCTGGGAATATCTTTCATGTAGATGAGTAGAAAAAGGAATTTCAGACTTCTCTTAAGTTATTGTTACTGCCTGTTACCATGTGGTAAAAATGGATTTTCAATCTGTTTTTTTTGGGTGAGATAATGAAAATGATTTAACAGTATTTATCCAGAATCTATTGACTTGAGAAGAAAATACAGGACTCTGGGCAAGACTGAGAGCTCAGCTAGTGCTGACATTATTGAAGTTCTCTCCCATAAAGGGAGCTGAATGAGTCTTCCCTGGATGAGATGCACATGTTCATTGTTTCGTTTGTGGTGGAGAAAAACGGTTTCTTCTATATTAATAATTCCTGAGGCCATCTGCTTTCATCCTGTGCTGGGCTGGCTGAAATTGATTATGTTTTGTCCTAACATAGCTTCTCTATTTGGAGATACCTTAGCCTTTGAGTATCTGAAGTGCTGATTATCAACCATTCCAGCTAAATTGTTAATAACTTTTTTTCTGTTAAGTTGTTGAAAAAGCTCAGGACTGAAGTTTTATTCCACTATGCCTTTCTGTTTAATGAATGGCGCTCACCTTAAAGACTAGACTTTCAGATACTGTCAAAGGGAATTAATTCATGCAAAACAAGCTTGGAAGGGTAAAGTATCATGTATGTAAAATGTGATGAGGTGCATGTCATATCACTGATCCAGAGCATTTTTTAACTGAATAATATGACTCTTTCAGCTTCTAAACAACACCAGTTCTTTCCCACTAGAGTTACAGATTTGTACAAAAATATCATTCACTAAATAGTTGATAAGCTTTGGAGCAATGTAAACGTGCTCCCAAGTTTTGGAGGTGTCTTTATTTTACCCTCTACATTACAAGTCTCTTAATGGACTTGCCAAGCTCTTGATCTCTGCTGTGGATAGTTCTGTAGTGTATTTTATATACATGCTGAAAACAGACATACTAAATGCCTAAGTAGCTGAAGTCTGGAAGCTTGTATTTAGCAACAGAAGCGTCTAGTGGTGAAACTACTGAAAATTGTGAGAGGTGCTTTGGAAATTTCTAACACAATTCTGACAACTTTTGCCGTTGCCAAGAAGGCGAATACTTTGGTTATGTTATTAGATGGGTGTTGCAACAAACCAAATCATTGCACTTCATTCCACAGGGACATCAGCGAGACCTGTCCCTTCAGTGTGCAGGATCAGACAGTGAAGAGTTCAGGGGGCGAGCCATGCCGACCTGAGTCTTTGATGTGCTAGTACCAACTCAGTGCCACCAGCCTGCTTGGGAGTGGTTGTTGATGTGCTTGGGAGGAGCAAGGGGAGAGCAGACAGTCCCACTTGCTGATACGAAAGCCTGATCCTTTGGCCTGGTTGAGAGATGCGGAATTCATTAGGAGCTGTCTATATTCATGGTTAAAGCTTCATTTTAATTATCAAAATGTAATTCAGGCTGAATATCGCCAGTGGTTTAACAGTTGGCTTCAACAAGATTTTTGTTACATTAAGCCTAAATTATTCCTTAACATTAGTGCTAATTTCCAGTATAACATACTGAGTATTAGTTGGAAAAGGAAGCTTTAGCAGTGGTGTGTGAATGACTTTCTTGTGAATATAAGATAGAAATATAGGTACTAGTATTAAAAAAAATCAGGTCAGCTCTTCTTTTCAGAGTCGTATGGCTCCAGCTTGGCAAAAGAAATGGGCTTGAAACCACATCTTTGTTTCTCATAGAAAAATTCAGGTGCCAAAAGGTACTTCCCTAAAATGATGAAGCCTTGTGACACCAGTGGTTGTTTCTGAAAAATCCCTTCTGACGTTTTGGAGGTCTCAAAAGTTTGAATGCAAACCTTTTCTTGATCAGCTACAATCAAAAATGCATGATTTGGAAAATCTAAACAAGCATTACCAAGCTTTATCTATAAAGTACCAGAGGTAACACATCTTTCAAGGGATGTAGCACTACCTTGAAGGCCAAGAGCACGCACTGGTGGGCTCAGTCCCTGACATGTCAAAATCATCCTCGGGGCAGCTTTTTTCTCCTTCCCCTCTCATTTCCCCCACCCAACCCTGAATTTTTAACAGTGTTGTCAGTGTGTACATGCTATAAACAGCTATTTACAAAGGCCTATAAAAGTTCTAGAGGCTGGGAGTTATTTGGTGCTTCCTATTTTACGTAGAAAATCAAGGCAGGAGGATGATTTGTCCTGCTAAAAATTGGGAGAGTGTTTGCTGAAACTGCTCTCAGTCTAGAATAAAGACTTCTTAGAGAAACAATTTTGCCTTTCTCATTTCATCATCCTGCAAGTTGGGGTTCTTAAGTTTTTACTTAAAACACTAACAGTGCATTTATTTGAGGAGCTGATTACCTTTGTAAAGGGTCTCTACTCTGAAGAAGGTTGGGGTTTTCTCTGCTTCTCTCTTAACGTGTTCACGTATGTGTTACTGAACAAACCAACTGCTACTTCTTTATTGAATGTTGAAGGATACAGACCACTCCTGTGGTGCTCTGCACACGTGTGATCCTCCGCCCAGCTGTGGTGTCTGGGGATGCTGTAACTCTGACAGTCACTGCTGACACCTTGCCTCACTTTCCCTCGTGTTAGAGCGTGCGTTTCCTATTAAATCTACTACGTTTTCTTGACAATTTGTTCTTTGTTTCCGTACGGGATTCAGCCAAGACAAGGTGGTGAGTGGCTTTTTTCTCTCAAGGGTTCTAGAAGTACCTGTTAGAGTGGCAAATATGTATAAACAAGCCAGTAATTCATCAGTAGAGCCTGATGAAACAGTTGTGGACCCAGCAGATGAGACCTGCCCGGGCTGTAGCGCAGCAAGGAATGGAGGCTGACAGCCGCTCGCCGGGGGGGCAAGTCACTAAGCTCCAGTAACACCATGTAAGCACTTCTGTATTTTAACTTCCTTTTTTGTACTTCCTGTTTCTAAATATTGTGTATCCAACACCGACACAGTGACGTGAGGAATTGATCTGAGACGCAGAAGTGGATTGTGTTTCTGTAGCCAGAAGACAATTAAGATGTCCTGGGAATCTTCCTCCTTGTGCCCCCACCCCCAGTACAAGAAAGGAAAAGAATAAAATAATTCTGAATGTTTCTTCTGAACAAGACACTTTGCATTGGTGTGTTAAGGGCACAAGAATAACCTGGTATGCATATAGCTCTTGCAGTGTAATCAATACCTGCCTGTAAAATTAAGCACAAAAGTTAACCTTTCTGTCAGCAATTCTTGTCCCTCTTAAGGACGTTCTGACTTTTCATTCTAGGATCGGGTTAACCTGTCACAAAGGTTGAAAGGTCTGTGCCTTCTCTCTTACTAAAGTAAACTGAAGCCACTCAGAGTTACAGAGCATTTGCAGCACTGTAACCTGCACAAACTGACAACTGTTGCTTCACTGCATGATGTAGTCAGGTTCCTGGTGACAAAATACTGTAGTGAGGAGTTCCCAAGCTTATGAATGTCTCGAGACTTTTTTTAGTCATCTCTTGGGCTGGCCCCGAGAGTGTGTACAGGTTTGTCTGTATTGTTGGTTTGTAGATGCTAATGAGGAAAACCAGGCTTTTGTTCTCTCCTCTTTGTTGCAATTGTTACACTCCCATGTAGTGCATAGAATGCAAATAAAGAAATGTTGATTTGGCATAATGTAAACTGCCTTTTCCGCTTGAGCAATTATACTAAACTTTTATAGTGTAATACCACGCTAAATCACTACCAGTCTGATGTATAGTGAAAAAAAAAAAAAGGTGTAAACATTTTATTAATAAAAAGCTTTGTTTATAAATGTGCTGGCTTTGTTTATAAATGGTTCAAAATTCTTGACATCTTAAAAAAAAAAAAAGTGTCTAGAGTAACAGAATTACACAAGAAGAAAGTAAGCAATACCACAGCAGAAGTGAATTGAAGCGATTATCCAAATTGCTGTTTTCAAAATACTGAGCACTGGCCATTCAGAACCTGTAGCTTTTCCCTGGTTTCTGCAGGCACAAAGGCAGAGGGGCTGGGGGGCAGCAGCAAGAATGCACCTTTTGTGTCACACTTGTTCTTGGCAGCGCTGCTGGCCACGCACAGCCCCAGCAACCAGGGCAAGGCAAGGCCCAACTAATTCCAGCAGGATCAAGGTATTTCAGACCTTGCTTTTAGCTTAGACTGTGTGAAATGAGCAACCTGGTCTGGTGGGAGGTGTCCCTGCCCAGGGCAGGGGGTTGGAACTCGATAATCTTTAAGGTCCATTCCAACTCTAACCATTCGAGGATTCTATAAAATGTGAAATTCTCTGCTGCTTAGGCCAGGTTTCTGTCAATCACAGCTGCGAAGCATTTTTAGTATTCTGCTCAGTGCTGTGGAACCCTGTCGTGCTGGGAAGGGATCCTTCGCTCAGGGCTGGCTGGTTGGTAGCTCACTGCTTTTAAACCACTGCTTTGGCAGTTACGTACGTGGTACTTTAAAGTGTGTAGTTTTCTTGCTTCAGTGTGTGACACAAGTCTTAACGCATTCAGTTAACAGTGCCCTTCAAAAACATAAATAAACAACAAAAAAAAAAGTCTTGTTTCTGATACTGCTATTTCACCTGAAAAGGGAAGTTTCTGCAAGCACCTGGCTGCAGTTTGTGTGCAGAAAACACACACTGTCATCTCTGTAACACAGACCTGGAATCACCCGCTGTTCGGTCGCTGCTGGGTTTAGGTTCTCCTCTTGGATGTGTGTAACCTGCTCACGGAGGGTCAGGTGCTTGTGTCAGGAGGGATGAACAGACATCGGAGAGAGCATCAGAATGTGCTAGAACAGAGAGAAAAACATATTTACGTGTTGCACAGGGAATCTAGATAACCAAACAGAAAGCACCTCATTGAGCACACACACTGTGAGGTAACGCGTTAGTTGGATCGTGTCTCATTGCTTTTAAGGTAAGAGTTTTGTAGCAGACGGAACTGCTCTTCAAAATTGTCCCAGCACAGAGCTTTCTGCTGCTCTTCAGAGTTTCCCTGTCGTGTTTAGCCCTGTTTTCTCCTGCTCACCAAAAACCTGCCTTGGCCACACACTGCCTTCCAGTCGCAGCTGAATTGTTAGTGAAGTGAGGGCTGGTCTGTGTCACTGACAGGCCGGTGGTGCTGCAGGGGACCCTGGAGCACGCCCAGCTCCCCGGGTCTCATCTGCGCTGTATGAAACGTACGTGTGTTATTTACATAGAACAAAAACCTGACAACCTGCATTCATTAGACTTCAGAAATTTTCAAGTAATGCTGGGCTTTGTCAAAGCTTCCACCTGGATGAAAACCTGGGTGAGTCCTTCAAGCAGGTGAGTTTGGAGCAGCCACTTGCAGAAGATGCTACCATGTCACATCCTTGGGGACATGGCTGATCCAGTGCCCGGGGGGGCACTTTGTGCTTCCTTCAGGAAAAAGAGAGCTTGGAAAGGTCTGGGCAGGAACCCCAAGCAGTTGCTTGCTCTAGGGGGTTTATTAAGCACGACTATATGTTGTATAAAGTTTCCTCTATCTTACTCCTACTCATTACTTTCCAATTAACTCACAGAGGTATAAAGCTTGTCTTTTCTACCAATTACTGGACTGACACTGCATCACTCAGTAAGAGAATCTGCTTATAAAAATAAAACCTAAGAGATGATGTGAAAGACAGTAACCTTTCCAGAATATCAGCCATAGAGAGCGTACTCCAAAGCATAAACAATCTCAATTCTTGCCTGATTTGAGATCTAGTAAAATGTTATGACATAAGCCATAGTTTATGCTATAAATTAAGTCCCCACAAGTAGCAAAAATAATGGGCCAAGAACATCCCAGGCTCCAAATCTAGTTAACTAAGCAACCTGGAAAAGAAAACGACATTATGGGGCCACTTTTTCTCCACCAGAGGAGGAATTTAAGGAAGAGCAGCATTAAGGGATGAAAAAGGTAGCACTGTTGTAGCCACAGTGGCCTAAGGCTGCCAATAAAGCACACTACACTAGAACAACCTGTAAATTTTCAAATGTTTTTAAATCATGCTATTTGAAGTTAAAAAACCCCAACAAACCAACAGCCAAAACTAACACAAACAGCTCCCTCCAAAAAGCAAACAAACGACAACACAAACCCACCCGAAACACCACTGAAACCCCAAAGCAAGGAACCCAGAACCGCGGTCACAGTTCACTTCGGGGAAACGCCTTCAAACCGAGGAAGAAGATCTGAAAGTCCGTTTTTTATCCCACAGACTCAAGCCTTCCCTGCAGGTTGGTGGCAGCTACCGGTGCCGCCCGGGGGTGTGCGGGCCAGGCCCAAGGAGCGGGCTGCTTGCGGGGTAACGCGGCACCTACCGCGGCCCTCCATGTCGACGGCGGCCCAGCCTCATCAGCGCTCCCAATTAGCGCCCCGCCGCCCGCGCAGCCGCGAGCTGCCGCGGGGAGGCGCCGGGCAGAACCGGGCCCCGCGGCGCCGCCACCGGCCGACGTCAGCCGCAGCCTCGCTCTAGGCTGCTCCGTGCCGCATCGCCACGCCCCCGCTCCGCCCCCCCGTCCGCGTCCCCGCGCGCGCCGGCCCCCGCCCA
>VXBJ01001264.1:417286-458331 GCA_013400055.1 Nycticryphes semicollaris
GGCCCGTAGCTCCCGGCCGGGTCGAACGTCACTGCCGCCGCGGAGGGGCCGCCCGGGAGGGGCAACACCCGGGGCTGCGGCGGGAGAAAGGGAAGGGGGGGCGCTGGGCGGCGGGGACGTTCGAGCCCCGGGCGGTCGGTGCCTGCAGGCCCTGGGCCTGGCCGCAGCGCCCGGCCGGTCCCCGTGCCGTTATTGTCGCTCGGGGGCGGCGACAGGCCGTTCGGAGCAGTTAATCGTGACTGCTCTGCCTGCGCGAAAATCCGACCTTTCTTGGAATATAAGTCGTGAATGGGTTTGCGTTTTTGCTGGCATTGAGATGCCTGTCCTGTAGCCTGACAGCGCTGCTGTAATACAATATTCTGGGATTACAAATAAGCATTCAGCAAGTTTATTTATGCTACAGGAGTCAGAGGTGCTTTACAGCTTCATTTGAATATCTGGCAAATATGCTTTTTGTAAGAAACAGCGATTTACTGGCTTCTGGGGAAAAATGATAACTCCTTTAAAAAGCTTTTGTGTAGCTGCTCGAATGTAGAGGAAGGCTATACTTGTATTTATTGGCAAATATATTAAAAGTAATAATATAAAGTGGGCTTATCAAAAAGCACGGTAATAAACATGGAGTAGAATGAATATATCTTTGTTGCAACTGAAGTATTTGCATGTTGTTATGGCAGCAGTATCAAACGTGCTTAAGAAGGAAACTATTGTTTTAAGGTTCTTTATGTTCAATGTGGTTAGAGGGAAACCAGCCCTTGTGAATAATGCCACTTTCAACAAGCAAGTGGGTCTGAACTCAGGTGGGCAAAAAGCAGGGCTGCAATTGGCACTGCCTTACCAGTGAGATATAATTGGGATTCAGGATTTGGGGGTTTCTTTTCCAGTTTATCACGGGTTGGTATAAACCCATCCAAACTCTGCTTTTTGTTGACATAAAGGTAACTTGTCAGGGTCAGGCTGCCTGTCCTTCAGGTGAGGTTCTGGGCTAACTAATCAGCAACTGTTGGAAGGCAAATTAACTAGCCATACAGATTTTCATTGCCAAATATTTAGCCAGCAACCTATACTCCTTCTAATGTAACGTGCCACTCGGCTAACTGCCCCTAATAAATGGCTTAGTTCAAAAGTATGCTTAAATATTAATGTCCAAGCAGACTTAATGCTAGGGGTAGCATTCATGTGCCTTGGCACTAAATTCTGTCTGACAGCCCTTTCTAAGGAGCAGTGCTGACCGCCATCCTTCCTTCAGGAAAGGGCAATTTGAAGCATTCATGCAGTAAATCCTGCTCTAAGCACTTCTTGTCCTACTGTTTTGTGGTGGCATATAGCCTGGCATATGGCAGCAATGGTTTCCTCACCTTTGTGAGCGGTGGCGTGTGTTTCTGGAGGGTACTTTGTAGGGTGGGAGCAGATGGGAGCTGACAGAGGTCAGCCCCCCTGCTCTGCTTGATGTAGGGCAGCCGTGGGGCAGGGCTGCAAAATGAGTGTCACAAATGCTGGAAATGGGTAAAGGTCTTGATTGGAATGCAGACAAACAGAAAAAGCGAATAGAGAAAAATAGCTCTTATGCTGTTAAGGTGCTCTGTGTAGCTCTGGAATATAAAATCTGGAGGGAGGTATGATGTTTGCAGAAATATGTGTGGAGTAAGATACCAAAGTGAGGATTTCCTCTCTAATGTGCCCCAGGCCCTCAGGGGTTGCAGCCATCTCTCTCTTAGACCTTTCCTAAAAGGGAAAGGACTGGCTTCAAACCCTTAATGAAGCATTTTGCAGCCCCTTGGTCTGCAGTGAATCTTTTAAAGCCGTTTGTCTCTCTGTTTCAGAATAATTGTGTTTGTGACTTGATTGCAGAAATATCAAAGGAGTTCTTCGTGATAGAATATATTTTTGCAGCATGTGAACACAAGCAGGGGTTGTCTTTCCTCCCCCCCCTCTCATCTCCTACACCGCAGCGCACACGCTCCAAAATAGCACCAGCCTGTGCTGAGCCGCGGCTGCCTGGGGTGGGAGGCAGGGGCTCCCTGACCAGCCCCGCTCCTCGCCATGGCCCACGAGGAACAGGAGCTCTGCAGTCCTGCCAGCCTGTCCCCACTCCTCAGCTGCTGTGGGGCACAGCCCAGGTGAGACAGCGTCCGACTGAAGGGCTGGTGTCCAGGTTTCAGTGGCAGTGAAGGTTGAAAAAGGCTCTTGTTTCACATGACAAGGTTTCCATTTGTTTCCTTTTTCTTTAAATCTAGGCAATAACATCTAACAGTCTGCCAAGGATTAGTTAGATGACAGTATTCAAGGGTCTGGCTCCAGGAATTATAAAATTTAAATTTACACAAGGCTGTGTAACCCTGTCCCGGTTTTGCCACAACTGTTAATTACAGTGCCACTTGAGTGGCGGGGCATGGCCTCTGCTTGTCACAGGATGGCTACCCCGGGGGTGCCAGGGGTTGTTTCAGCATAATGTGGCTCTTTGGAATAGTGAGATTTGTTTCATGTCAGCAAGTAAAATTTTGTAAGAATGTAACTTATTCTAGAATTTGTCTGGGCTTTTCAGTGTTTGGAATGCTCCTGCTCTCTTTGCAGATGCAGAGCGCCGAGGCAGTGGTGCCTGGCAGGGGCCAAGCACCGAGCCGGAGGTGGCATGGGCTGAGGAGCATTTCGGCAGGGCTTGTAGAGGTTGGCCACAGGTTGGGTGGACTCGTGACTCAGCAGCGTGTGGCCGCGCTCCCCGAGCGGCAAACAGCAGAACTGCTGGGCACAGCATCCCGGGAAGGACAGTCCTGCTCCCGGCCCGTGATCCCACACCTGCGCCTCTGCGGTGCGACCCCGTGTCACTTGGCTTTCTGCAAAAGGCACAGCAGTAACCCGGAACGGCCAATTGTCCCCAGCCCTGGCAGTTCTGATCGCAACAGGCTGAGCCCTGCAGGGCCCTTCCCAAGCTCCCTCCGATGCTGGCTCCAGCACAGCCCCAGGCACAGCCGTGTCTCTGCAGCGCTGCAAGCGAGGGATTTAGGGTTCAGCCCCAGTCCCCAGCAGCTGGTGTAGCTGCATTGCCGGGGTTAGGTGGCTGTCACTCCCAAATAAGACAGTTTGAGCTCCTTGGGGTGAGTCTCTGAGCTGTAGTTTGATCTGTGCAATGCCCCCCCCCTCGCCCCAGTCCCTGATGTGAGTGCACCAGATGCCAGGCTAAGGCTTGTCAGCAGTTCAGTAACATTTGGGAGGTCAGATTAGTCTTTACTGAACCTGCAGTTGTCGGGTCTCGGAGGTGAAGGGCTTAGTGGGACGTTGCGGCTGAACTATACAGTTACATCTCCCTGACATGACCTGTCGGTACCGACTGAGGTGCTCCCCCACTGGGGGGATTCACTTCCTCCTCGTCAAGTTCCATGTCAGATAAATCAGGATTTCTAGTCATTGCCCCTGGAACAGGCTGTGTTGAAGAATGTAAAGCATTGGCAGTGTTGTGAGAAGTTGCCTGTTTAGTGTAATTAACAGGCATCTTTTAAACTGAAAATTTACATGCTGTTTTCTCTAAACTATAGAGCCCTCCTGGTATTGGCAGCATAATGCAGTCAGTGCTAGGGTTTCCTTTCTCTTTGAAGGCTGCTGTGCTGATGGGCTATCTGCTTTTCTGCTGGAAAATGTTCCAGCCCATGCTTCCCTTTGCCTAGGCTCCTTGTTACTGCATCAAATACAAGTAAAACATCACACGTCTCTACATATTTGACTTTGATTATCAAGTTATACACTTAAAAAGAGGACATACTATTTAAATAACAGGCAGGCCTCCTACATGTAAACAAATCTAAGCATGTAGCCCAACTATCAAACAAAAATTAGTCGTTTTCTGGTGACACTTAAGTATTTGCAGTTCGTGTTATGCTCACTATTCTTGCAACTTAGCTAAAATCAAAAACTTATTCTAACTATTAAGTGTTCATTATAGTTGTACAGACTTGCTGCATCTCTCTGAATTATTCTAATTTCACGTGCACCATTAATTTTATAATTACTTCATCACTTTGCATAGAGTCTTAACTTCACTTTAAAAGAGCAGTGTTTGGAGGAGAAGAACTGGAGATAAAAGCCAGATAGTCATGCCTTGTGTCTTGTGACACATCTTGAAAGGTGGAACAGGTTGGAGATGGTGCTTCTGCTGACCTTCCTTAACTTGCTGGTGTCCTGTGCACTGGAGATGTGACACTGACAGCTCCACTGGGGAAGGGGGAGGAACTGTGCCTGTGGGGGCTAACGGAAATGTGAAACTTGGGACAGGATGGTCAGGGAGCCAAATAACCATTTGAGATGTTTGAAGTAGTCAAGGAGGTTTAGCTGCATTTTCTCTTAAATATAATTAATGTATTTAGGTTTCCAAAGGCAATTTCCAGAAATCTTGCAATTTGCTTGAAGGCTTTTGAATAATTTGTAACTGCGTAGATTTTAAGAATTGCAGTTGAAGTAATGAGCATTAATTGGATCAAAGTATTACTATTTCAGGGAAGGTCCTAGTGCAGTGATAAAATCAGCAGGAACAAATGTTATTTGGTGGTTACTTCTTCTAGTTTTGTGGGAGTTTGTGGTTTTAATACGATCAACTGCTTGCCTTCATTGGGAGGGATGGGACACATACATGGATAATTTCCCGTACCTCAGGAATCTCATGTTTGTGCACCAATTTTCTGCTCGCTTTGAGCTATGCAACTATTGCAATGATACGTGAACGAGTTTGTCAACTGTTATTTAAAGCTTGTGAGGGTGGCTGGGTGCCAGTATGATCTGGTTATGGGAGGTGTCCTCTATTGATCACTTCAGAAAAGGTATCTGGTAACAAATCAGATTGAAATCACATATGTAAATGTAAGGTAAGGGGGTGGCTCTGTGTCAAAATGAAGACACAGGTAACGTCTCAGAGTGGGTGCAGGTTCACACAGCTGCTTACCAGTAAATTGTATTTACCACCTCCTACCGGGCATGGCATGTGCAATGTCTTACCATTCATGAAAGAGGAAAAGAGAGTAGAAATTTGCATAGAATAGTTTCTTCTCACTGGAAATGAAATTACTGGCTTTTATTCATCACTTCAGAGGATTTATAAATTAAAAACTTATCAGTAGCCATGCAATGCTTTATTCCTTCTAAAATAGATTAGCTACCTTTAAATACAGGGCTGAATTTTGTTTAATTGCACTCTAATTTGGAATTAGGATTGTAAAAATTGGGAGTACAAGCCTTTAAATAGATTGTCAGATCTGTTTTGAAACTCAACTGGAAAAAGGCATCATCACCATAGCAAGTGATCCAACTCTATAAGCTCAGGTCAGCTTACCTCTATCTATGAACAAATACATGGTTTTAAAGGAAGCCTGATTTGTTGCATGCTCCCAGCTCTGGAAGGTATTGACGGCATCAGGTGAGTTTTGAATGAAATGAGCCACTTGTACCTATGTTGCGGTGCAATTTTTATGGAAAATGGGTGATGGAGAGTTTTGTCTTGTTTGTTGCCTTTCGAGTGCCTCCAAGCCCAGGTCTCAGCCCAGCTGGAGGGAATGGGGTGACCTGGCTAACTCTGCCCACAGTCCCCACTCATTTGGTGCTGTCTTGTTACTGTGTTGGGCTTATGTTTGCCCCCTGCAAGGAGCAGCTCATAACCCCTGAATGCATTTCATAGTTGGGGCAATAACAGCCTTTTTTCTTGTGCTGTCCATCTGGTTGGTTGGCTTTGAAAGCTTTATTGATAGTGTTTGCAACAGTTTTGTTGGAAAAACTCCAAGTAAATCCTTCCCTGATTTAAGTGAGAAGATGGCTGGGTCAGGAGCTCTTTCCCAGTTAGACCACCCTCTCCTGTGTGAGTGAGGAACTGGCACTGGTGCGGCAGCTCCTGTCATAGCCAGCACCGCAGCCTCCTCTCGTCTCCTCTGTTGTGACCAGGGGCAGAGAAGCAGCCTGTTTTACATACATATGTATTTAAATACCAGTTTGTCTACACTAGTGGCCAGACTCATGCCAAGTCTTTTCCTCTGGTATATGACCCAATATTTATTCAATGTATAAATCCTTTCATACCTGTGTTGCAGACTGAGATGTCTGTAGAGACACAGAGGATGTTGAATTTAAAACTCGGCCTGCTAGGCAACCTCCATAAAGGGATTTGTGCCATCAGTCTGGAGCAGCTGTCACAGTCTCACTGCCATTGAAAACGTATGCAAAGCAAATTGCCATGGCCATGTTTAATTCAGCACAGGATTAAAACGCGCATGGATGGAAGTGATTGCGTGTTTACACAAGTGAGACAATCCAGACTCAGAGTTGACTGAGTCTGTCCTTCCCATATTATAACTGTTCTGAAAATTGCTTACTTCAACAGTAATTCTTCTGACCTCAAAAACATTTGTACAAATTGGGTACTGCTGCTGCCTGCAGTACTTTATCCCATGTTATTATAAATACTTGATGAAAATAATCTCTTGGCTAAACTACTTTAGTGTCTAGTACTCTGAGCTGTAAGTGAAGTCCCTCATACCATGGTGCTATGGATTAAAGATTTTATCGTTCTAAATTTAATCCTGTTTTCTTGGTTGACTTCCATGAGTGCTGGAAAAAATAGAGAAGGGGGAGGTTTGCCTGGTGATCCAGTTACTTATGATGTGAATTATAAAATTGTGTAGGTGTGGGGCTTACTGTGGAGCCAAATCTTAGAGTTTTGCAAACAATTTTAAAGACCTAGTTCAAGTTAGTTGTGCTTGTAGAAGGCATCTCAAATGGCTGTGTAATTCTTTAAAAAGAAAGTTGCACTGTTCAGGTTTTGCTGTGCCTGCTCCTTTTAACCTAACCAGTTATTTCATTCTTCCTGGTGCTTCTGCTGGTTTCCAGGAGCAGGAATCCAGCCCTCCCCTGCACGGTTTCACATTTGGGCTGCCACTCCTGCCTGTTTATAGTGATACATGAATTAACAATGGATTTTGCATCTTCTCACAGTATTTGCATGCATAATTTCCTCTGGTTTGCAAAGTCTTCTCTTCTTGTCTTCCTGTGTTTTTACCAGACTAAGAGCAAAGGTATAAAGGCAGTAAGATTATTATTTTTCCTTTTTCTGTGTAACTTCTTATTTTTTTTCACTATGCTTACTGACATTGAACCGTGGTGCAGATCATGCTTATGGAAGTTCAGGTTGGAGAATGCAACTTCACATTTGCATCTTGTTCTGTGCCAGACAGGATAAGCTATTAAGCATTTTTTTCCTTACTAAGTTTTCTCACTGCTTCTGACTAAATTTCTGATTTGGTTTTGGCTTGTTTGTTTTGGTTGATTTTTTCCCCCCACTTGGATTCTGAAAGCACAGTTAGTAAGGTAGTTTTCAAGTGGTTCCCCAGAAATGTATCTCACTAAATTCAGGATTCCTTCCCTACTTGTAGCTATCATGAGTTTCTTACTGTCTATTTTTTTTTTTTTCAGATTGGTAGAAAAGCAGCTATTTGTTGTGCATATCGAAATTTCTAACTTTGCTTGTTTCTTCTGGTGTTTGGAATTTATGCATAGTTCTCCAGTTAAAGTATTTGCTCAGTTTGTCTACCTGAAGAGTATATATGAGCATAAAATTCCTTAACATTTCAATGTGCGTCTGAAATGTCAATTAGCGATGAAATTAGACCAGGAAAAATTGCCTCATGAGAAGTACAAGCCGAAGCATACTTTGTGGTGGAGCTGAAAATCAGAGTGGTTCTTCCAGGGAGATGCTTTCCCTGACCTGGGTCCCTGGCCCTGTTTCTGTGGAGAAGCCGGCACTTGGTGCTGTGATTGCTCTCCCTGGGGGCCTCTGCTTTGTTTCCCTGCCTTCCCAGTAGCCCCCAGCACCCCCAGTGAGGCTGCTGGCCGTGGGGTGATTGTAGGTAGGTCTTACCGTACGGTGCTTATTGAAAGAGATGTGACTGCTGTTCCCGTATTGACGGAGAGAATATCTCTTTTCTGGGCTGTTTTCATACCTGGAGAGAGTTGGTTCATGCGATATCTGTGGGTGGAGGGAACAAAGTAATAGGACACGTTTGGCATTGGGCTCTGAGAGGAGATGAAAGCGGAGTGGAAAGGGAGCTGCACCTCTAAGAACCTCACCAGCTCTGCTATCGGTCTCTTATTTATGCGGTTTTGTATGGAGAACGGTTTATATCTAGGATGTAAAGAAAATACTTCATGTTGTGCAATTTTGTTGCTGAAGATTGCTCTAATGTTTGGGTGTGATAAAACTCTGAAGAGATCAGTTGGAAAAAACAAATGACACTGGTACCAAAATTATTTGAAGGGCATATTCTTTCATTTCCCTTGGCATGCTTATGTGTGGCCTCACAGTTCTTACAACTGTGAAGTCAAACTGTTAACGATCCTCTGGGGAATAAAAGGTGACAAAAATTACATACTATTAGATACTCTGAGAATAGGCTTCAGTCTTGTATTTATGTTTTCTTCATTTTTTTTTTTCCTTCCCATTAAGCATGAGGCATACTCTGGCAAAAATAGTTTGTGCTGAAATAGGCCAGCAAAGGACACTGATTAATCCGTCCAAATGGGATATTTTGCTGCCAACCTTGCTCCAGCTTTGGCACTTGGATCATGTAATTTTGTTGGTTTTCTACATCCTTCTTTTTCCCTCTCCTAGATCATTTTATTGATTACATATTCTTTTTTTACAAAATTACTCCACTGCGTCAGCTGTTGCATGGGGAGTGATTTGGATGGCACCTCTATTTTTATAATAGGTTTTTCATCAAGGCTTCTACTGCTTTACACAGCAGAAGTGGAAATGACCACTGCCCTCCATCACTTTGCTTCAAGGGCTCTTTCGGGCAAGGATCCTTGTGGTAAGAGTAGAGGAATGAATTCCATGGGGGCAGGAGTTTCTAGCTACTTCCATATAAACCATGAGCTGGGATTGAAAGATTTACAAGTGATTTCCACAAAGATTAAGAGAGGCCTAACTTTTTCTTAAAAATAATTAACAAATTTGGGGTTGTTGTGTCCTCTCAGTGAGTTTCTTGTGAAATGAGATGTTTATGCAACACAGGCCCTTCTTGTTTCTCCTTCTTCGACTTCTTTTGATTTCAAAAGTTGCAGATGCTCACTTAATTATCAATGTCTCCAGAGCCAGATGATGACGATGATTAAAACTTGGCATAAAGTACTTTTTAAAACACTAATCTTCACAAGATTCTCTGTAATTAGATAAGTATTCTCCTGACTTCACAGAGAGGGAAACTGGAGTGGTCCAAACCTGCCTTTTGGAGTTGCTGTCAACTCTTCAGGCTCTTAATAGCAGAAGATCAAGCCCTTCAGTGATTTGTCTAAAGGCAAGTAAGAGGGTGGGAGAGTTTGATTGGGTGTCGGGTGTTCTGGGTTTGCAGACACCTGGCTGATAGCTCAAGATGTCTTCCTTGACATTTCAGCTTTTTCCATTTTACAGTTTATCTTCAAATATCATCAATTTTATATAATAAACTTTAAAAAGAAGTGTACAGTAGGTCAAGTTCTACAGCTGTTATTGAGCCATCTAGCTCATAGCTAGTGTTTTTATTTTGACTATTTCTCTCTCTATTGCTGATAGACCCCCCCAGAAATAAACTGGGAGAAATTACGGAAATAAAATGAAATCCCTTGTTACTGTCAGAGGCATAGTAAAGGTGCTGGGAAGCAACTCAGATATGATGATAAGAAAAGTTACAAGTAGTAGGGCTGCAATGTTGAGCTGGTGAGATGTCTGTGTCCTTGGGTTGTGGTGTTTTTGTCAGCGGTGCTAATGTGCCACTGCCAGGACTCCCAGCTGGGGGGGGTGCCATGGGAAGGGACCCCTGCCCTCCACTCACGCCTGCAGGGTCCACATGGCTCTTCCACTGGATGGATCATTACTCCATCTGGACATTACCGGTCAGGGCACATCGATGGGTAGGATTTGGGCCCTTGAGAATAGCCACAAAACAATTCAAGCTTCCCCTCTGCTGCTTTCCACCATCTCCCTTATTAAAGATTCCTTGGTTACCTTTCTATGGCTGATTACTGTCAGGTGATTAATGACTTTCATCTGACGCATCAATGGGATTAAGCTGTGGGGAAATATGTCCTTCCTTCCTGTCATTGCATTCTGCTGCTTTCCACAAGGAAGTGCAGGAGGGGTTGTCCCTCCTGAAGCTCTGCCTGTATTTCTGCTTTTTGCTGTCTTTGCCTTTAGGTCTGTGCCATGGTATTGAGCTGGAGTAGCAAAGGTTGTTTTAGGGACAGATGATGAAAGTGCCTCTGAAATGTTAATGTGGGCAGCCTGATGAGAATTTATTCCTAGTCCTGTTGATGACCAATTGCCAGTTTAACCTGACTACGATTGTATCCTCCTGTAGTGCTTTTGCTCTGAAAAGCTCCAGTTCACTGTTTTTTAGGGGATGCCTGGCTATAAACAGATGAGAATTTGCATTACATTTAAGCACAAAAAAATTAGGCATGAACCTTAATTACGTTCAATGACTTTGCCAGCACTGCAAGTGTGAGTGCAGCTCGTATGCCTGGATGTGCCAGCTTTAACCTACTAAATACGAGACCTTGGTGCCTTAATTTGGCAGAATGCTGTGCAGAAAGATGCAGTTTCTCTGATGCCAGTATCTGAGTGCTGCTTGGTCTGCCTGAAAACTGATTCTCCTTTTTTCTCTTCCTGCTGCCCCCCCTCATCCCTCCCTGTAGGGGATTGATTCCAGCCTGGCAGCTCCTGGTTTGGGGCGACAAACCCTTGGCACCAGCAGCTACCAGAGATGGAGGGTCCCACCTCCTCCCCTGCCGGCACTGGGACCCACTGATGCAGAAGTAAAGCAGCCTGTGGCCTGACTCGTGTGTGGTTAGTTACAAGGGTGTAGCAGCATTTGCACACCATGGTGTGCAGAGGGCTGTGTGTTTGGAGTGTTTCTGCCCCAGCCTGTGCCATCAACGCTTTACCTCTGGTGCCCCCACAAGCTGCTTTTGCACCACCAGTGCCACCACTGGTCTCTTGCTGCACTGAAAGTACACCTGTGTGAGGACTGTTTCTTTGCAGTGCCAAAGCACAGAATTTCGGTTAAGATGAGAATAATTGTATTAAGATTCAGTGCAAATGATGTGCTGTGTAGTGGTCACTGAGAGTAATGAGTGGTAAGAAACTTACAGCAAGGACTGTGCTGATCAAAAAGTTATCAGCCTGGATTTGCTGCTACAATCATGGGCAATTTTTATTGCAATGAGAGGTATTTAAGATTTAAATGGAGTTGACATCATGTTCATTTGACCTAATTCTCAGGCTTTTGTATTATTACTAAATGATGTGGGATATTATAATGCAGTCAGCTGCAGAATGGCACTCTTAGGAAAGTTTGATCCAGCCATGGTGTTTGACTCGGAAATGGAGCGTGGCGAATGCTGAGATAAAGTCATCATCTTGCAGTGAGAAGTGTTGGGAACGTGGCTTCTGGGTGGAAAGCCACAGCTGTAGTTTGAAAGTAGCCCTGCTGCAATGCAATCCTGTGAAAAACCATGGTATTTCCTACTGTTGTTGGGTGAGTGTATGAGGTGATGTTTCCTCTTTTTCAGTAGTGCTGCTGGTTTGCTTATCACTAGATGCCCAGTTTGCATTAACACAAGTTGACTCTATTCGAACTGGCAGGAAAACTCACTGAGCCCTTCTGGAATATTCCAGACTTTCACTGCCAAATTCAATTTACTGCATTCTTCATCTAGACAGCCTGCTCCCATGACAACCCCATGTCAGATGATGCATGTACAGCCCCTGAGTTTCCCATAACTTTGTTCTTGGGATGACACCAGTGGCATTTTTCTCATGATCTTTTAAAATACGGGAGAAAAACAGTTGCTTATTTTTTCTCTTTTTTTTAAGTGCGAACCCTGCCTTAATATGTTTCACTCTCATAGAAATATTAAGAGCAATCAAAACTATGTTACCTTGTTTTGAACATTATGAAATAAAGGTGGTGTTTAAGAGTATGGCCTCTGTTTGGGCAGACAGAGTCAGGCTTCACTGCAGAGTCACTGTGCTGCTTTTAACCCCAGCACCACCCCTGTGTGTACGGCCCACCCTAGGGGTACAGGCATTACCAGCTTCTTGTGTGTACTGTGTATAGATAGTCCATCCACTTGGCGGTGAGGACGAAGGCTGCTTGGAAAGAGGTGTAGAGCGTTTTGTCCTACTGTATCTGGGGTATGGTTCCAGAAGTCCTAAGGCCTTGCACTGAACAGTCAAGCTCCAGGACGGGTGTGAGTCTCACACAACTGTTAACACCCACGCTAGCAGTACCCACGGCATTCAAATCCAGACATTAGAAAGCAAAGGTGTATTTCCAATACAGAATTAGCTTGTGCTTATGCTGGGATCAGTCAGTTCCCCCACATAGCCCAATCTCCCTCAGAATGTCTAACCTGGGCTATAGCAATCCAACAACAGGCTGTCCAGGTTTCATCTCAGCCTCAGGAGGCAGTCCGGGGGCCTTACTCTTAAAATGCAGGCCAGCCAAGCTGGGAATATTTCACTGCCGTGCCCAAATTACTCCTGAGTAATACTCTCTTTTCTATTCCTTTTTTTTTTTTTTTTTTTGTACATGCTTCAAAACATCAATAATGGTACTTTAATCCTGGATTTGTCTGCTCTGGTTTGTGTTGCTGCAGTATTTGAACAGCAATGCCTTAAGGAGTTTGCTGAAAGCAGGCATCAGCCTTCTAGAACAGTTGTGCTGGCTGAGCTGTGAAGCCTGTGATTTGGGGAAAATGGATCTAAATAAACTGTTTAAAGTTTAGCAGTCCGAAGTGTCAAGCAGGCAGGAAGAAATGAATTTGGTCTGCTAAAAGGTTTTGCTGGCAATTATTTTGGGATGTTCCGTGTTAGTGATACGTCACTGCATTTGGAAGTTATTTTACACACAGGTTGTTGCTGTGTTACTACTAGAGACAGCATCTCTGTGCTGGGGCATGTTCGTGGCTCCGCCAGGTAAAGCCATGGGGTTCCCCCGGGATGTCTCCCAGGGGGAGGCTGGGGAAGATCCGGGGATGCAGGTGGGGGCTCTGCCGGACCCTCCCTCTGCGCCTCAACAGCTCAAGCTGCAGGTTTCTGGTAAAGGCAAATCCTTACTGCTTAGGCATCAAGTAATTTCTTCTGGAAGGTGAGGCATCTCCCAGTTAGTGCCATCTTAAAGATCTGCTGCTGTCTTTACACCCCTAACCGTTGGCTGGATTTTTCTGATAGTTGGGCTTGTTTAATGACTCATGGTTGCTTCCACCCAGGAGTTTCCATTCAACTCAAGTCTCACTCTGCTGCAGAGCACAGAGAAAACTCACCGTCTGCGTTTCGTTCTCTGCCACGTCTCGGTGTTTCACCAGGTGCAGGTTCAGTGAAATCTTGGTCAGGGATCTGAAAAATCTTGGTGCTTGGTTTTTTGCTGCTGTGTTGTACTGTAAGCGGGAACGGGCCTGCCCGCAGTGCAGGCAGAAGTGGTGCTATGGGGTTGCCTGGTTGGTGTGTGTGGTGGTTTTGGAGTGTTTTGCTCTTCTAATTAATTAAAACAAATTGGATCAAGGATAAAGGTTGCAGGATTGTAATACTTTTACAGCTGTATTAAATGTCATCTTAGGAGACAAATTTGTGTGATAAACTTGTAGAAAAGGAAACGAGCTTAAATTCTTTTAAGCCCACCACACTGCAGGAGGAGACTAGTGGGACGTTACCTGCTAGTATGTTTATTTTGATTATTGCCATTCACCCTTGTTAAATTTTTGGGGATGTTGTTGCCTGCAACAGGATGTCATTTCTTCAAGCAAAGTTTTGATGCTTTATTCTGACCAATTTGCTTTTATTCCTGAAGAAAGGTTAAGATCTTTTATTCAGGCATCAAATTACTTTTATGATAAAGACAGTTGATCAAATTGGGGTTATGTTTCTTTTAATTTTACTACTTCACTATCTGAGCGAGCGCTGCAGTTGTGTGCTACCTGTCTGATCTGTCGGTGTCCCGTAGGAAATCAGTAAGTGGCCTTTCCTCTCGCCTGAGGGACTTGGGCAGTTTCCAGTAGTGAGCTGTGAGAACTGATCTGCCTACACTTGGTGCTGCAGAACTTCACAGTGGTTTGATTCTCGCTTTGCTAATATAGAAATCTTTGCCAGTGCTCTCAGCGTCCAAGAATTTTCCTATTTCCACATGGTTATTTCCTGTCTTGGGTGAGGTAGGCTATTTTATGAAGATTTCCTTTGTTTTATCGTTTCTAGCAGCCAAGAGAATTATTAAAACTAACAAGCAAAAGACAAGATTGGGCAGGAAGAGAGGATGCACGTGGAATGCTTCTTTTGCTGGTTGTGGTCCATTTCTGGATGTCGAGTGGGACCTCACTGCTGTGGAGGCACAGCTTGTGTATGCAGAGGAGTCTATCATGGCCCCTTCGTTATCATTCCTTCTCTAATTAACGTGCTGTCCTCCCCTACTGGCCGTCTGTAACAGGGGTGCGTATGGTGTCCTTTAAGCTGGGGTTTACTGGCTGCAGTAGTTAGAACAGACTCACTGTGATCAAATAGAGAATTTGGCATCACTGGAATGCCATGTTTGTTGTATTGGCACTGTGTGTAAGTGATTTCCTCCTCTTTGTTTTGCTATTAGTGATCAACTTCAGCTGTTCCAGTGCTGGTGCATGCAGCAGAGTGCTTGGAGGCCTCGCTGCACCCACAGCTTTGCGTGCACGATTAACTGTACATGCCAGAGATGGAAATCGGACTTCTAGTTACTTCATAAGATTTGTGAACTGAGATTTAGAGCCTGCTTAGCCTCTGCTTGAAAAGTGCTTTCTGTGTGATTTCAGGTCTGCTTCTGCTCTCCTCCTCAGGTCCTTTCACAGATGTTGTCACTACAAACCTGAAGCTGGGCAATCCTACAGACAGAAATGTGTGCTTCAAAGTTAAGACCACAGCACCACGTAGATACTGTGTCAGGCCTAACAGTGGAATTATTGATGCAGGAACATCAATTAATGTTTCTGGTAAGTAACTCAAGCAGATTCTTGGTGATTGAAAATAGCTTCTTTAATCAATTATTTCTTGGAATGCTTTGCAATCTGGAAGTATTTTGTTGCGTGTTTGTAAAAGCAAGAGGTTGTGATTTTATGGAAAAGCACCGTTTCATATATCCTTACTTCCCTTATTCCTGGACTAGTGGTAATAGGTTTGTTTTTACATGTTTTGGGGGAGAAAAAAGGGAGAAACGTGTTAAAGGTCGATGTAGGTCAGGGGCAGCCTTAGCCATCCTGTCCAAATCAGCCCTGCCCTCCCTAAGGAATTAGTTTTGTACAGCTAGTTTTTGCCAGCTTAACTCCCTGAACCAGCTCCGCACGGGGTCACACAAGTGCTCATCGGGCTCCTCAAGGCAAGAGTAAATCTGGGCAGGCAGCAGCCATGCCGGTTTGGGCTGAATGAGGCTGTTGCCAAACTGCCTAATATAACCAATAATGAAAACATTTCTGTTCAAACCATGCTTATTTTGTGTTCCTTGAAGATGTGGTATGCTTTGGTGTTAGTCATGTCAAGAGGCTGAATCTTTGCTGTTCCATAGGAGAAGCTAATGATTTTCACTCTTGAGTCAGTAGCTCTTGATTTGCCTACGTTTGGTAATAGAAAAGCAAAGGAGTGTCTTCCTTTGAAAGCACAAAGTGCTGAGTATTTCCCATAAACAGAACTTCTGTGTATTATTAACTCGTTGATGATACATGCCTGAAAGCAGTGTGTTTTCTCAATGACTTCTCCAGTCCATGCTTTTAGTAAAGAATTCTATCAAAGCATGTAGTAGTAGTGGCGTACTGCCTAAATGAAGTCTGACTTTCTAGTTAAGAAAATTATTTCTATAAACATGCAGATTTGTCTCACTAATTAATAAACTTTGGTATTGGCACAGTAAGAAAATTTACTTACTGGTAGGTTGTGTGGTTTGCCATTGGTCTCTTACCAAACCTGTCTAGCCTGGAATAAAAAACTTTGGGAGCTAAATGTGCTGCTTTTTACATGGAAAAAAAAAATAAATCAAAGTGTAAAAATCAAGACTTCAGTTTTTTACTTAATAAAATGTAAAATATTTGAGCACGTCACCCTTGCTTGCTTCAACAAAATAAAAACTGATCCCCGAAATATTTTGCACTTCAGCATTAAGCGACTAATCCTGTCAGTCTTTTTGTGCATGCCTACATTTGCACACTTGTTGATCTGTTGTCTTTAGGGTTTCTCGTGTGCAAGTTGAGAGTGCAGCCGATGGCAGGACTATGTCTCGCTTGTGCTTTGTCTCTGGGGGGTGTCCCAGCAGGAGGTGACCAGAGCAGTGGGGTAGCTGCAGGGGGGACAGGCAGAGCACTTCTGCTGCTGGAGAAAGCTAGTACAGTCTGGTAAGCTCTGAAATGACTAATATGTAAATGAAAAAGCTCTCTAGAGAGAAATGGAGATTTTTAAAACTCAAGAACAATTCCCAAGTAAAGCTGTCTATCATCTGTACTAGCTGCAGGCAAGCATATTAAATGCATAGAAGTCAATGAAGTGATAATGAAAATTAGCATGGTTTCTAGCTACAAATTATCTTCCTGCTATAAAGATGTGGGTTCTTTTCATCTTTTAGATGAACTTTGAAAATTAAAAGCCCCCTTCCTTCGCTGGCTTTTTTTAATGTCATCTTGATCTCAACGTTAAGTGTTAAACCTCTGCATCCAGTGCCCCCTGCCCTGCCTTGAGCAGCCCTGGCATAGCCCAGCGCTGCACCAACCTCGTCCTGTTACCTGCCAGCACCCCGACATCCTGCTGTTTCAGCCTGACTTCCCAGAGCTGTACCAGGGAGAACATGGATCAAGTCTGAGGTGCAGCTTAGTGTCCCATTATGGGAGATTGCTGTGCTAACCCAAAGCTTCCACAGCTCTGAAAATTTTCCTTTTCCTGATAGCTTTATTTATAGTCATTTATGATTCAGTCTTGCAAATGGCTGTGGTATATTTAATCACAAGCTCACATTCATGTTCTACATATTTTCATGCTGATAACTTGGTAATAATAAATAGTGATCCTAAATTGCCAATCCATACAGTAACACTGTATTTTAAAATGCAAGCTATACATGTAAATTGTTCTTTAGGTAATATATTAAGGTAAATTTATAGGTAGGTACGTTACAGAAATCTGGGGTTATAAATGTTAAATCTTTATTTCCTAAAACTTTTGAAACTGAATCTGTCTCTATCTTGTGCTGTGGTTGAATTTCTCTTCACCAGGGCTGTATGTACTGTACTCCTCGTACCTCCTTTAAACTCTGCGTGGGACTGGGTTTTGGGGTTGAAGGTGGCAGATAGGTGTCTGCTGGGGGGAGAGGCCGTACAGGTGGTGCTGTCTGTGCACACTGGCCCGCTCAGGATGCTTCCTGAGACTGGGGAGGAGGTGGTGTTGTCCCCAGTTGCTGTCAAATATCCTTGGGGGTTGGGGGGGCGAGGGATTTTGGTCTGTTGTAGGCTTGACTGACTGTAGAAGGGCAGTCTGTGTGGTCTCCAGGAGGTGCTCTTGCAGCCGCGCTCTGCTCCGGTCACAGTGAGTCCGTCCCTTGGGCCAAGATGCTATCCGTGTCCTGTCCCCAGCTCTGGGGGGCAGCTTGGGCTTTCCCCAGTTCTGTCCCCAACCTCCAGGGCTGTTAGCAACCACCAGGCTTGGGTCTGGCTTTGTCTGCTTGCTTTAGAAGGATCTATCTGGATCTCCACAGACTCAATGTTTTGTGTTGTTACTGAAATATTTACAAGAAGAACTATGTAAACATGGAATAAAAGTGGGGTCCTGCCTGTTTGTGGAGCTCTGCTCAGCTCTGGCAAGGTGCACAGCCGTCTGAGGCTCACCTCTGTAGCTGGTTGAGGCATTTGATCAAAAGGTGACATGAGAGTGGTAGATTTGATCTAGCCAGACCATAAGGAATTTCATGCAGTGCCACTTGGGAAAATTATCCATTGAGCTGGAAAAGTAGATTCAGAGGCTATTGAATGGGCTACTTAAGAGTAAACAGTGATGTGGTGAATGGCAATGTAATAGCAGGAAGTTAGTAGTGACATTTCTTGAGAATGATTCTTGGTGCTAATCTTGTTTAATGCTTTTATAAGCAATTCTGGCACAGAGTATGCTAAAAACCCTGATGATGTTGGGAGGTTGAATATATGCAGCCTAACTAGGTGTCCTTGAAAACTACAGTAAGAGAAACAGAGGATGAGTCTAATGGGGAAAACTGCAAAATCACATACTTGGAGAATAAAATACTCCTACTATAATTGCAGGCTGGTTCAGCAGAGGGTGACCAAGATGCTGCCGTAACCTGGCTGTAAGGCAAGTGAGGTACATGCAAAGAGTGTGGGCAGTGGGAGAGGGCAGAGTGTGAGTGCTGTTGTCCGAGGCTGTAGTGAACACCCTGGGTGTACAGTCAGAGCAGCTCCTGTAGAGGACTGGGGCCAGGAGAGGTGTGGGGGATAAATGGGGAGCCTGCACAGCACCGCCTGCTCTGGCTCATTGAGTTCACCAGAAAGCCATGAGCTGCTGTGATTGATGTCTTGGAGCACACCAGGAGTAAATGGCTCTTCCTCTTCTTTGATATTTAAGAACAAGGGCAGCGTTGGTCCAGGACCAAGTAAACAGGCCATTAATAAACGTGCATGGAACTAGAGGAAGGTTGCTGACTGGGCAGGAGGCTGCTCTGTTCCCTCTGTTCTGGGAGGCCCTGCTAGATCCTCGCAGGTGCTCAGGGTGGGGTTTTGCCTCCTTCCGCATTCCTTGCTTCACATGTCCTCTGTTCCTTGAGAGAGCAGGTTTACTCCAGTGAAAACCAGAGAAGTTTAGTGCTTCTGACATTGTCCCTAATCCATTTCTTTGGAAACATTTCAGAACAGGATGTACATCAGATTGGTCCTTTGTGTTTGAATTTTGAGAGAGACAAGTGGGCTAACAAATAAAAATTTTGCTACGCCTTGTTCCATAGACCTGTCAGTGACTTGGCATTTTGTGCTTTTGGTGCTTCTGCAGTGGGGTGACCAGTTCAGAGAATGGTGCAAATAGGTACCACTTCCCAACGGATGCTGGTGGTAGAAGACTTTAAGCTTGTGGTAATCCTTTGGTTTCTTAGAACTCTGGGTTCTGATGAAAGCTGGTCAGAAACTTCTGACCAGATGAGGTGACCCACTGGATAAGGCATTTTGTAGGAACATATGCTTTTCACATAGCATACCTGCAGAAGATATGGAATTTCTGGTCAAAACAAAGGAGCCATATTCACAGCAGCAAATCCTTCAACAACTAGGGCAGTTACGTGGAGCTGGTCTTTCACAGAAAGCCCCAGTAGTATGTGAATAAATGAAGAAGTGGTCTGGTTTCTCTTGAACAAGGTACATCTTTTTGAGCTTCCATCTGGTTTGTGAGACGTTTCCTGAATAATTTGTGTCAATGTGGCTTTTGTGTATTGATGTAAAAATACAAGTGCTAACCACATTTGTACTGCTGAGCCCTCTGTAGCTGCTTGCTCTTAGGATGCAGTGAATGGAATTCAGAGCAACAGCCATTTGAGAATGGCGTCGGCACTATCTCTTGGGAAATTATAATTTTTTCAAATGAGCTTATAGCTGCACTCAGCAAAGCCAACTGAAAAAAATGCAGATACAGAGAAGTTCCATAAACAGTGGACGGTTTTGACTACGCAGTTGGATCCTATATGTTTTATAGACTTGAAATCAGTGAGGTGTCTGCCACAGGGGAGAAAACATGATTCTGCTGTTTCTCAGTCATCTATCATGCTATGCTGAAATCTATGTGCCTTCGCAATGCAGTCACTTCTGTTTGGAAAAATAGTTTAAAAGTAGCTTATTAATTTGCAAACATTGAGTTTTGGACTAGTATTTGGTTACTGCAAGGTGGGTTGAAAATGTGTAATAACTTTTAAAGCACCTCATCTGAGAGAAGTTGCTGTCTTCCTCTTCTTCTGGCTTTAAAATGCACATGGTTGTTGATAGCCTCACATAGTGTGCAATAAAGATGGCACAGCCCTAACATACTCTACTCGTTGAAGGAGGCAAATTAGTTTCACTTGCTTTCATTTGCAATGAATGGAGTCTTTGGATATCGCTTTTATACAACAAAGCCCTGCAATTAGTGCGTATGAATTTGGGTACATGATGTTAATAGCAGTATTACTTGAAAGTAATCTTGATTCTTGAGCTGCTTCTCCTCATAGTGATTAGATTGAGGGACTGAAGTAGCCTCATGGGCAGTAAAATGCAAATTTTTAAACCTTAAACCATTTTTTTTTAATGTTAGCAGTAAATGCAATCTATGCAAGCTTCATCTTAATTTTGCAATATCTAATAACATGTTTGTGCCAACTGTTTTGCTTATTTTCACATAAGTACTGTCTCATGGTGAGCCCAAACCTGCGTGCGTTTATGTCAGAGTACCTGAATATCCAAGTGTCATTTGCAAAACGTAGGGGTTCTAAATGACCACTGGGATTAAGGAATACTCCCTGTAAAGGAAATACATAACTCCCTCTTCAGGTTATTTTAACAGCTTAGTTCTTTACTCAAAATGACAAGACATGGAAATTCCTAATATTAAAAAAAAAATAAACCCAAACCACACACCCCACAGCTGCTGTTCCTTTCTCTCTGGCCCCTGCACACAGTCATCTTCTGCATAAGTAAATTCTGTAATGTTTGTGATTTCTGAATGGAGAGGAATACATTTCTTGTATACTTTTCAAAGGCAAAGTTTATACAGCATAAAACCATAAACTTCCAGCTACAAATTTGTTACAAACTTTCAGCAATTTATTTTTGGAAGAGAGATGCTTATACTTGATAAAGCAAATACCATGAGACTCTTAAGCTTTGTAGAGGAAAATTCCATCCTGAGAATTGAACCTCAAGGTTTAAAACTTTGCCTCTGTAGCTTTTTCCAGGAACCATCAGCCAGTACTGTGCGTACAACTAATCAAAATGCCAGCTTGTTACTTCTACCCCAGGAATGGAGGAAGAAAAAAAGCTGCTCTGAGATTTTCCAATTTGTCCCAGAAGATATGTAAATTGTGCCATTTACTATAAATTTCTGTTATTATTTTGCCACAGTTGTGTACAGAACATTGTACAGTAATGGGCATTTCCAAAATTCTCAGACAAAAATCTAGGCAGACTGAAGAAGTCTGTTTCTCTTTGTTTCTCTTTGCTTATTTTAGTGGGGGTTTTTTTGTTTTTTTTTTTTGAAATGGGGTTCCTGATCTCGGCTGCTTCTTTGGCCATAACAGACATACAACTTGAAACCATTCTAATGTTTGTATTTCTCAAATTGTAACTACGTCATCAGTGCATGACTGTGCATCAGAGCAATGTTAACATAATGCATGTTGGGATTCTTCTTGCAGTGATGCTACAGCCGTTTGACTATGACCCTAATGAGAAAAGTAAACACAAGTTTATGGTTCAGTCTATGTTTGCTCCAGCCGATACTTCAGATATGGAAGCAGTAGTAAGTATTGGAATTAATTCTGACTTCTTTCTGATTGTATAATCTTCCAAGACTTTTTACTGTATTGCTTAAGGGCTGTTGTAGAACCATGCTGGAATGTTCCTTGAAAGCTTTGCCAGATTTCCATCTCTGCATGGCAAGGTTTTTTCTACATGTTTTGAGCCCCAGGAACCCTTCATTGAAAGACACAGTGCAGATGACTTGGTGTCTGTGGTTGCTTCTTTAGGACGCTGCTGTAGGTGATGGCATACTAAGCCGTGAAACAAATGTTAAGGAATTTTAATTTTTTCAATATATCGCTCTTTAAAAAGGCCAACTTGAACTGTATATTTTAATAATATATAGGATATATTCAAACTCAGTGGCATCTTTTGTATTTTGTGCCTCTGTACTCTGTTTTAAGTCTTCTGGAGCAGCTCCTTTTCCTGGCAGCAACTGGGAGGACGATTTACAACTGTTGTATTTTTCCATATCCCTGTCTGTGCCTCTTGTGGCTTAGGGAAATGAAAGGTCCTCGTAGGTCTTGTCCTGTGGACTACAAATGAGAGTAACAGAAGTATGAAGGTGCTGATGCAGAGATGGGCAAAAGATATACAAATAAGATGTTAGGCTATGTTAAGACACATGGAAGGGGGCAAACTGATGTGTCAACTGGTGGCTTTCCTGCAACAGCAAGACTTGCTACTGCAGGAAGGCATAAGGAAGCCTCTCTCTACTTTGTGTTGGCTTGAGAGAATATGCAATAGCTAGTGAGGACACAGTAAAAAAAGAAAAAATGGCTATTACTCTAAAGTGTGGGGATTGTGTGTGTTTTTATGTATGTGCAGTATTTAAAAACAAAGAAAAACTCAGACCCCAAAACCTCAGAGTAGCTTTTTTTACAGTAATCTTTACACAATGCTTCTTCTGAATAGCTTAGAGCTGTGGCACTCTGCAGAGTTAAACATTTCCCTTCTGAAAAAGGTTTTTGGAACCATATTTGTTTAGTGGCCTCCAAATTAAGATCCAGTGGGAGAAACAGCAAGAGTAATAAAATGGCTGCATCACTAGAAAGATAAGCCACTCTGCCTTTCTTTCTAACTCTTTAATTTTTAAGAGTTACTTTATACTATGAAAAATGTTTTTCTGCTAGCAAAGAATGTTGTTTAGGACATAGATGGCCCTTGCAGTTTTCCAAAGATCTCCAGACCAGTACCATTTATTTTCCTGTAACACTTGGTTAGTTCTCAGTTGCATTAACCACTCTCCAAATCTCTTCTATTTGGGATAAACAGGTGAGACAAATTACCAGGGTACTATAAAGCTTTCAGCACTTCACAGCCAGCCAACGAGCCTGAAATAGAACTGTGACTCCAGGCAGGGCGAGCCGAAGCCCAGCCCGGCTGTTCCAGATGAGTCAGATGCTTCCTCGGGTTGCAGAGGGTTTGCCATAACTTGGCACCTACTTGGGCTGCGCTGGGCGATGCCGCGCTGCCAGAGCTGAGCTGGAGAGGAGGGGAGTGTGTGAGAGCTCCGGCACATCAGCGCGGACACTTCTTGCTGCGTATCGCTGCAATGAATCAATCTGCTCGGTTCAGGGTTACAGCTGATAGCGAGCAAGGATTTATAACTGCTAATCCCTAGTAAGGATATTGGAAGGGACCTTTATTATGGTAGATTCCCTAGTGAAAGGGGAGAGGAGGGGAAGTTACTGAGTTACTCCTTCTGATACATAGCTCATCTGTTATTGTTTAGAGACTGATGTTAAAAAAATAAGGATGTGGAAAACAAGGGTGAGAGCAAGAACAGTCCTAAAATTCATACCAGTTAGCAAGAAAATCTTGGGTGAAATTTGAAAAGCTTGCACAGGAACTCCACTGAACAAACACACTGACATAGTTAGTGATTGGGGGTTTTGTTATCTTTTCTTTCCTTTGAATATACCCTTCCAGGTCTGGGGGTGTGTTTTGTTCGGTGTGTTTGTTTTGCTACAGGGACATAGCTCCCCCTATCTATGGTAATTTCTCTTACACAATTCCCAGTTCTCTCATAAATCACCTGTGTAAACTTCAGATTATTTAGAATTATTTCCTTCATAGTACCTGGTCATAGTATCTTTATGATACCACTCAGGTGTATATTTGGTTTAATTTTTCATCATGTCTGTGGTTAATGATAACATGATAAACACTTGTGGGTTTTTTCCTTGAGTAAGATAATGTATTTGTTTACATAATTTACTGCATTTTCCATCTGCTTTAGTATACTAATATATTCAATAGTAAATTAATGTCAAATTATTCCAGTGGAAAGAAGCAAAACCGGAAGAACTCATGGATTCGAAACTTAGGTGTGTGTTTGAACTACCAGCGGAAAATGATAAGCCTGTGAGTATTTTCAGATGCATATTGAGTGTTTTAACTTAATACTGCAGTTAATGATGTAGAATGGCATGTTTACACAGACAGCTATGTAAGCAAAAGACAGAAGCCTCTGATTCGCTGCCTGGATGGCAGTGAAATACAAAAAAATATTTCAAAATATTTTTGTCGAAAATACAAAACCATTTCAAATCTAAGTGATGCTTAAAGTAACTATCAGCTAATTTGAACAATGTAAGTACAACACAAGTTTAAAAAAAAAAATCTTTGAGTTGATCTGTTTTCAGTGAATGAAAGACCATATAGGGTAAAGAATATTTCAAAAAATCTGGAAGGTGCTGATTGCTAGTCGTAAAGTTTAGGGTTTATGCTGAAGCTGTTACAACCATCAGCAATATCAATTTACATGTCCAGCCCTTCACACAATACTGATTTTAGCAAGTACATTGTAGGAAGCTGGTAAGGAGGGCAGTTAGGGGCTATATTGTGATGAGCAGCTATGATTTGTAGGGTCCTTTCTTGTGAGGATGCGGAAAGCACTGATTGATGTCCAGCAGTAGTGTGCAGTGTCTGATGTAGAAGCGGAAAATCTGCGTGTGCTGTGCTTGGGGAGGAAAGGGGCAGAGAGCTGGAATGCTCCATAAGCAGACTGTCAGCAAATCCATTCCTTTCCTGCTGTCAGACACAGTTTAAGGATATTTCCTGTTCTGCATACGCAGGGACCGAAAAGATGAGGTCTTTCTGTCTCACTGATTGCTGCTGTTCTGGTGTTTTCTGTGAAACAGGAAAAGGAAGTAAAGGTTACAGGAAGAAAACTGTTGTTTGTTTCTTTTGCCACAGGCACGTTACAGGTGTGCACAGACAATTTTACCTGACTCTTCTCCTAAATACCAGGTGTGTGGAATGGTGTTAATAACTAACCAACAATCACTCTATCCTTTTTTAACAGCATGACATAGAAATAAATAAAATTGTATCCACAACTGCCACAAAGACAGATTCCTCTGTAATGTCTAAATCAATAAGTTCTTCTTTGGATGACACTGAAGTTAAGAAAGTAATGGAAGACTATAAGAGGCTTCAAGTAGAAGTTCAGAGGTTACGGGAGGAGAATAAACAGTTTAAGGTAAAGATGCTTTGCTTTTTTTTTTTTTTTTTTCCAGATGTACCCCTTTCCTGAAAAAGAAGATTACAACTTACAGGTTTGGTTACCTGAGCTTGGGACAATATTTGAATATTGTCTGTAAAATAAAAGATACTTTAGGCTTCTCTCTGTGAACTGAGAAAAGGTGTTGAAATCAAGGCTTCGTTTGAAAGGAGTGTACAAGTTACGTAGTCAGAGGACCTGGTTGGATAGCAACCCAAAGTAATGAATTCCCTCTCCTTTTCTTTTCCTGCCTAATTTTCTCAAACTGAATTAAGCATTTAGTGTTGCATTTGGCCCTGTTCTCTCAAAGTGGTGGGAGCTTGAGGGCAGTGTGGTGCAAATACAGAGTGGTTTGTTAATTGCACCTGTAATAAGCAGTTGATATCACCAAAGGAAATATGCTTCCTATCATATCCAGCACATCACTGTGAAATTGAGAAGCTTTTATCACCATGCAGAAAGACTACTTTTACAGTAGTTTCATTTGTTGAAAATGTCTAGTTTCATAGGTAACAGGACCAATGAAAACCTGGAGTTTGTGACTTAGAGCCCAATGAAAGGACCTCTATTCTGCCAGCTCCCATGCTGCTCTGCTGCCTGATGCATGAGGAAATTCTTGAAACATTTGTAAAGCAGTTTTGTTTTGCACATAGAAATAATATATGGATATAGCTGAGACATGACTTAAGCTTCATCTTGTGTTCCTGTTGTGCTAGCGTCTCACAATAGTTTAAGTACTATATTAATTTGGTTTATTTTATTGCAAATCAGTCTTGAATAAGAGAGATCTAGAGCTGAGCTGCTGTCTTAAACGGTAGCATCTTAAAATGGTGAGCTGTTTGTTTCCTCTCTGGAACGCTAGAAGCTTCTGCAAAACATCAGAAATCAATGTTCAATTCCTGCCAGCCCCCAGGTGCTGTCAGTGCCAGGCTAGGGTCACTCTCAAAAGGAAGTTAACATTTTTAAAATGACAACGTGGTGTTTGTAGCAGTAAAATTACTATATAGGTAAAAAGCATTTTATTGTTTATAAAAGTCAGTTGTCCCTATCCAGACTTAGAGCAGTAGTGAGGTATCAGGTAGTCTACGACTTCCAATAAATAGTAAAAAAATAAATAAGGTTTTCCTCAAGAACCTTAGGTGCTCCTTTATATTAAAAAGTGACACTGACATACACGGAGCCTTTGGAATTTCACTTTTTTTGACAATTTAAGGCTGTAATAACTTTTAGTACAATTTTATATTTTAATGTTTTGGGGTTTTTTTTTTAATGTATGGACTGGAGGATTTTGCTTCAGTGTCTTAACACTTTTGTGCTGCAATTCTGCATCACATCAAGTCTAACGCTGCTGCTTCCGCTGCCTACGAGTTGGGTTACAACGGGGCTCGCTGCTGCTGTGTGTGTGTGTGTGTGTGCACGAGGTACACTGACACCTGGCTGTGCTCACAGCAGTGCAGATCAGGGTGTGGGGAGAGTCAGCTCCACTCGACGTGGGAATATCTGGTGTTATGGTGGTGGTTTTTCTGTTGTCTCATACATCTTGAAATCAAGAGAGCTCTCAAACTCATACCAAGAGAATATCCCAATTGTTGCCATTAGTTTCATGTGGAAATGTCATCACTAGTATGATGTGGGAAACAGATTTCCTTTCAAATGCTGGTAAAACTTGCTGGTGACATCTAACTAGGGGAATGATGACAATAATTAGCATGTTTTTCCACAGCCTGTCTTAGTTACATTGAAAAACATTTTTCCCAACAGCACTGTATTTGCTTTCAGAGCAAGAAAAGCATCTCCCTGCCCTTCCCTCCATGGCTGGGTTTGGAGCTCTGGAGCTGTCTCCAGGCTTTGGCCATGTTCTTTGCAGGCTGCCTCCTGGCTTCCCGTCACATCAGTGCACGTGCTTGGCGCTCTGCTGATCAAGTCGATTGATAACCCATCTCCTGCCTCACCTCCCTTCCCTCCTCAGGGTTGTCTGGGAATCACAGAAGGGTTTGGGTTGGAAGGGACCTTAAAGCGCCCCCGCCCCCCCAAGTCCCATCCCCTGCACTGGGGAAGGACACCTCCCACCAGACCATGCTGCTCAAAGCCCCGTCCAGCCTGGCCTTGAAAGCTTCAGGAAATAGAGCTGTAAATTAGCTTTTGTCTGTTTTATTATGTCCCTCTAAAATAAATATGATAAGGGTGAATATTTAAAGCTCTTTTCAGTAGAAATAATCAATATATCGTCTTTTAGGAAGAAGATGGACTGCGGATGAGGAAGGCGCCCCAGACAAACAACCCAATATCTGCTTCTGCAGCTGCTGTCAAGGACGAAGGGCTCAGCTCCAGACTACTTGCTTTGGTGGTTTTGTTCTTTGTCTTCGGTGTAATTATAGGAAAAATAGCCTTGTAGAGGCAGCATGCTGGAAATTGTAAATTGGTTTGATGGTTCTGCCATATCATTGGATTAAATTTATTCATAACAATGTTTAAAAAAAATTAATGTATGACATCTCACAGGTCTTGCCTTTAAATTACCCCTGCACAAATACTATGTAACATAATCTAGAAAGTTTAAAATGTACAATGAGTGAATGAATGAATATTCTTCAGTGATGAAAGGGGGGAGAAAATCATGATTTAACACTACAACGGAATATTGTATATGTCATTTTAAACATTCGTAGACCCTGCTACATGTTGCTGGATTACCTCTTTTAAAAAAAAAAAAAAAANTTTAAAAAAAAAAAAAAAAAAAAAGAAAAAGGAAAAAAAAAAAAAGGAAAAGTAGAAAGAACTATTCCTCCACTGCTGGAGCTGGCCCTAATGGATGTTTGGAGCTGGGTTAGGCAGGAGGTGTTGATAACTTCTGTAAAATATGTTAATCCACCATTCTGCTCATAAATTTAACAGTTTCTGTCAGTGTCTTCAACTCTGTGCAAGTTACCAATTTCTTGGCACTTAAATGAATAGTGAGAAGCTGAAAAGAGTTGTCTGTGGCAATGCTGAATGTGCTGGGCATCATCGAGGCGTATATTGACTGGTGTGATGCTTGTTTGGAATAGAGGTCAACGCCTTGTTCACATGAGGGGACCAAGCTACATTGCTGTTGGTTCATTTAGTTGAATTAAAGTGTTATTCAGAGATGTTTAATGCATATTTAACTTATTTAATGTATTTCATCTCATGTTTCCTTATTGTCACAAAACTGACTAATACTATATGGTATAAAAAGGCACCTGTTTAAAGTCAATGACTAGAACTAAAAAATTGCTGCTGTAGTGATGCAAGAATCTTCTGCCTCCTGGTGTTTTGGGCACTACACAACTGTTGGGAGTTCTGATCATCTGAGCATTGGAGAAACAGTGGTCAGGAAACTGTTTTTGTATGTAAATAAGTCTATCTAGGGGAAAAAAAATAATAGTAGTAAACTAGTCCTATGCCGTAAAAGACCAATCCTGTTTGACTATGTAGCATCTTTAAAAAAAAAAAAAAAAAAAAAAAGAGAAGAAAAATTAAATAAAGCCCCCAAATTAATGTTTCCTTTGTTACTTTTGTCATGTACTCACAGTTCTATAGGGGAGGAGGAAACGGCATCCTATGTCAATTTAGTTGGTTTATGGCATAAGGAAACTCGTGGCCTTGTTTGAGGATGACTTTTTTTTTTTTTCCAGCCTAATTGTAAAATGAATCCAAAGCAGCCCATGGTGAGGCTGACACCCCAAGTGCTGCTCACACGGAGGTGACTGTGCTGGCTGCTGAGGGATGAGGTAACTCCCCGCTTTCCAGCGCAGTTGGGTTTGGTAGGTAAGACGCTTGATCGCGTATTGAAAGGAAGGTTAAGGGAATTCCATTTCTACACATGTTGCTACTATGAATTATATAAAGTCAGTGTGTTTTAACATGTTGGACTTCAGGAGCTGAAATCACTTTTGAGCGGGTAAATTCCCGAATATTCCTAAGAGCTTTCAGGATGATGGGACTTCTTTGATTCCTTTGTTACTGCTGTGATTTCTGGAGAGAGGTGCTGGGGCTGCAGCTCGGCTGTTGTGCTCACTGACCCACCTGCTTGTCCCACCACGGTCTCAGTGGTCTTCTGCTTTGCAAGTGCAGAGAATCCAAATTTTATCTGAGGTTTAATAAGACAATAGGAGAAAAAAAATCTGAACACAATTCTGGAAGTTCTTCAGGAAGATCCAACAAAAATGAGAGGTGAATCGTAAGCGTTTTAAAATGCTGTGCCTTGTCTGCTTGGGGTGGAGGTGACAAAGCAGTGACAGTGCGTTGGAGGGCAGGAAAGGTGGGAGCTGAACTGGAAAGAGGGAAGCAGTGAGTTCAGCATGACAAAGTGGGCAGAACTGGTCAAGAAGATGGTACTTACTGGGCAGTAGAAGCTAATGAAAACTTCTACATGAAACATTCTAAAAGAACCTTTTCAGAATGACAAGGTTGGAAGTGATGTTGCAAATTTAGTTTTCATGTCTTTGAAGAAAATAATTGAGAGAGCTCCTAAAAAAAAAAATAAATCACTGCCCTTGGAGATTAAGGGGGAGGATGGAAGCTTTAAAGGGGTCTCTTGTGAGTGTGTCTGTAATGATGTTTCAGGCAAGTTCTACATGCACATTTACATACCATGGGGGACTGTGGCTCAGGCAGCCCCCAAGGTGAAGGAGAGTCCAGCATATTGTCCCCCTCCCCGCTGGCAGTAGTCACTTCCCCATGCCCTGGGACAGCTTGGAACTTGGAGTCGTTTGTGAGCAAAGCTGTTGCTGCTGTTTCACTTTGGGGTTACAGAGGCCCCAAGAACACACTTACGCCCGGTGTGTGTGAGTAAAGAGACCCAACAGGGAGGACCCTGGTTAAGGATCTGCTGGTCACAACTGTGGTCTGGGGGAGGAACTGACCAGCACCACCAGCCATAAACAAGGCTCTTAAATTAACTGCTTACATTTTGGAACTTAACAAAATTTTGAGGTCTTTCCTAAAAATTTCTGACAAGACTCTGAACAGATGATAGCACTGAATTGTCTGGATAATGCTTTGCTTTTCCTGGGCCTAAATTAAAATGACTGATGGATGGAATCCTCATTACCTGTCTGGCTGACTGGAGCCCTTCATTATGCAGCAGAAAGAAAACTTAGGGATTTATGTTTTTTCCAAGGTTCCTAAAAGGCCAGTCTGTAGATACATTGCAAAGATATATTGGGTGGATGCTCTTAATCCACCTGGATCTTTTGTAAGTTGTTCCTTATGTGATGACACCAGAGTAAATGTTTTCATAAGTGTTCATAGAAAGTGTTCTGGAGGGAATTATATATCTTAGGAGGTTGTGCATGAAACATAGTTTCTACAGAAGATTGATTGTAGTTGGTGTCCTCACACAACACCAGATATTAGAAAACTGTAATTGATACATGGTAGTACTACTCAAGTTATTTCTTTATCTAATTATTGTCCCTGCTGCTCTTCTAAGACACCCACCTGTGTTAGTGTTCACTGTTGATGTTTGTAAAGGCAGCAGAGGCTGCTTCGGTAACTTCAGCTGTGGAGCTTTGCTGTCCTGTCTGCACTCGGGGCACACTTGGCACAAACAGGTATCTGAAATGGCTTGAAGCCCAGTGCTGGGAGATGGAAGGAGGATGGTTTCTACTGTTCCCGTGTCGTTACCCACATCCCAAGGGCAGTATTTGGTGTGTGAATGCTCACCATGGCTCCGGCCATGGCACGTGCTGTGCAGGGATGGCCCTGGGGGGAGCAAGTTGCAGATAATGCCCTGCGTCACGAGAGAGGGATCCATGTACCACAGTGGAGTTTCCTAATTATAAGGATTGTAACTGCTTGATGGTGACATTCCATGTTACTTTTTTCTCCCGAAATGTTGTCAGTGGGATAAAGTTGGAACCTCATTTTGAAAATCGCTCGAGTTTCTTCTCACCAATAAAGAATAAAGGATTTCTATTTGCTGCACATGCAAACTTGCAATTCTTGTTAAAACCTTGACTCAGCATATTTTACATAGTGGTGTGCACACAAAAATGGATTGTTAATGTCTTAAGATGCTTGATGTTGCACTTGCTTAATGAAAGAAAACTCTCTGCCATCCCTTTCCTTTGGAAAATGCGTGTGCCACTGTCAACTGTTAGTTGGAACTCTCCTTAATTCTCGGGCACAATAGTGACTTCCCTGCACTAGTCTGAGTTTTGGAAACTATTCTTCTCTTGCTCTTAGTGGTGTTTTGAAATGCCATAGCCTGAGTTCTGTTTTCTATATAATACAGCTGAGAAAAAAGCATAACCAAGAATCCCTCTATTTGAAATTAAAGAACCTATGAAAGGAACTCTCTGAAGGTCCAGTTTGTGGAGGCTGTGGAGGAGCTACAGTGGCACATCACCACTGGGTTGGCACCCAGCACTCGTGTCCCAAGGGAGCCAGTGGGGAGGGGACAGGGGTGAATGTCCGTGTGTGTGTTTCAGATCTTTCGGTTTTTGAGTCGGAAAGACTGATATAAAAAGAAGAAAGCAATCAGTACAGCAGTAAGACCAGCTCAGTGCTGTTTGCTGAAGTCTCTGTTTCTTGTGATCACATGTCTACAGATTTGATTTACTGGTCAGAAAATCCTTGTATAAAGCAAGCAATGTTTAGGCAAGTACTGAGCCAGGCTGCTCACTCCTATTGTGATGAAACCTCACTGTTCTCTGGATTTACTTGATGAAAAGATGATGATGGGGCACAATGGGAGTATAAACAACTTGTTAGAGTTGGATAAATAGTGGGATTTATTGTTCAAGCAGTGAGATGCTGCTCCTTTGGCCGTGTCTAATGAAGATTTCTTGACATTGTGCTGCCAGCCCCACGCACTGAGCGGCGGTGCCCGAGGGGTGTCTGTGCAGGAGTGACATTGCTGGTTGGGCTGTCACTGGCTTTTGTTTTCATTAGCTCTAGAGGACAAAGCAGTTGTGCATTTCCACTACTCAAATCTGCTTAAATATAAAATGTGTTCTTTTTATTAGTGGGTTGATTTTTTATTATTTTTTTTTTACTGGATAAGTGTAGATTGTTTTAAGATAACACATGTAAGAGCCAGCCAGAAATCCTTTACATGGGGTGTTCTAATAACACACACGTGCACACCTCCAAAATGACAATACACCTCTCATTTATTCCACCATTTCCTCTGGCTTCAGTTCCTTCTACAGAACTGCTTTCACATCTGTACTTTGAGGAGTAAAACTTCACTGAACTTCCCAGTAGCTCTTTTTTGTCTGCTGGCCCAGGCCTGTGAGAGCACCAGAAGGGAGCTGCGAGTCTGCTGAAACAAGGCTGCTCTTCCTCGAAGCCAACTTGAACTTTGGGTCTTTTCTCCTGTGATCTGTCATTAGAAAATGGTCTTTTCCAGATGGCAAAACAACACATGTTAAGAAAACAAACGAAATAAGAAGGACTAATTGAAGACATGTATGACAATTTGAGATTATACATCTGGCATTTCTGTTTGTGTTTCTGTGTTAGTACATTTCATTCTTATTAAATAAGTTCCTAGTTCTGTGGTATCTTTTGTCAAGATTTCAAAGTGCCTCTGAAGAACTGAGAAGGAGCCCCCAGTGAAGTGTTGGTCCCAGTTTATCTGTACTTATCTTTTTCCTTGGTGGATAAACTCACAAGATTAGAAAAGCCTCTTGAAGTCCCTCATGTTTGAGTTGGCCAAATTCCCACACACATTTATCCACATGCAGCGACTTCCACAAGACCATAACGAAGGCTGCAGAGAGTTGGCCACTGGCGCTGAGGAGCTGGCGAGCCCCAGCTACCCCCATGGGCACTCCTGGGGGCTGGGGCTGCCCGGGGGCAGGTAATGCCACCCAACCCCAGACAGTCAGAGCTCAGCTTCTCTTAAGAGATGTATAATTAGATTGAACTTAAAGGATAGTGCCGTGGGCATACCCCAGGTGGGTGTGTGTCAGGATTGATGTCCTGTGTCTGATGCCCCGAGTGTCCGATGTGCGGAGTCACCTCCAGCTGAAGCAGCGGTTTCTGATGTCACTGGGAGGCCACACACAAGTGTGAGCAGAGCCAGGAATTTTTGCCTTGGTTCTGAGCCCAGAAGAGCAGTTCTGTGCAGGCTGCAGCCTCCCCTGCCCAGTTTCTTTTCTGATCTGTTCTTCCTGGGCTGCCAAATCTCTCCTTTCCCCTGGGCCCTTTCCTTCAATCCCTGCCACCCCTGGTTTGTTCGTGCTCCTTGGCAAAGGAACCGATGCTCAGCCCAGCATCTGTAAATTGCTTTTTCTCTCTGCTGTCTATTTATTTTCCATCTCGGTCTCTCTTCCAGTACCTTCCAGTCTTGCTTGCCCCGGGCTGCCTGTCCTGGCCCCAGGGCCATGAGCGTCCCTGGCCCAGCCCCGCTGTGCGGCTTCTCCTGCTGGGCACTGCTCGCCTTCCTGCTGCCTCTTCCCTCAGACCTGTGCCTTCCTCTGCGCTCCAGAGTCTGGAGCAAAGAGTCCTGTCACCAGCTCCTCTCTGTCTCCAGCTTTTGGCTGCTGCCTCACTGCAGCCTGTTTCTGGACGATGCCAGGCTTTTGTGTTCGCTGTGGATTGCTTAGAAATGCAGCACTAGCTCAGCCCTGTTAATGCATCCAGCGGGGGTTTGAAACTTCTCTATGTGTTTTCTTTCAGTTTAGGAATTGCTTGGGAAGTCTAGAATGCAAAATACATTCCAAGGCATTTTACACAGGGGGGGCTGCGAAGGTGGCTAATTGGGGAAACAAGTTACTGTTAATTGAGCTGTGAGGGGGAGGCCAGACCCGTGACTGCGTGTGTGCGGTGGAGTCAGCTCTTGCTTTAGGTTTTTGTGACTGTGAGAGAAGCAGAAATTTGCAGGGCCAACTGGAGTAGTTTAACGATGCTCAGACTCGGCACAGGAAGCTACTAAATGCGTTTGGAGTGTTTCAGTGTCATTTTTTCCCTTTTCTCTGCTTTTTGGAGTGGTAAAATAGCATTACACTTTTGAAAGGTGTTCTGTCAGAACCAAATGGGGAGGAGTTTCCCAGCTTGGGTGCGTGGGCTTTCTTCACAGATATAATAGAAAGGTATAGATTTGTTTTACAGCAAAGGAATCCAGTAGTTGGGGCTACTGTTTGTTGTCTGTGTCCCAGACCTGCTTTTCTGATGCAGTGTTAGACAGAAATATGAAGTTACTTGGGTTTCTCTTGAACGGCAGAAGCTGGTGGTTGCCCTGGAATCCCCGTTGACCTCAAGCCATGCAAATGGCTTGTAGAGGTAACTGGTGCTTCAGAAGGGGACAGCTGAGCAAATTTCATATCAAATCTGGGAGCGAAGGAAAAATTAGATGCACAGCTGAATTAGAATGGGCATATTTCTAAGTGAAAGCTATTAAATGGCCAAGCCCCCAGAATTTTGCAGTCGAGATGGGGGACAACTTTAGCTAACCATCCATTCTCTTTCTGTCATCCCATCCTGATGAAATGAAGGGAAAAAGTAGATGTAAAGTAATATAAAACAAAAAGGGAAGCAGACAGCAAGCAACTCAAAATGAGCATCTTGCAGAAAATTAACAAGGAAAGCAATAGCCAAAGGAAAAGAAAAATGGGCTTGTGGGGGGCAATGAAGTTCAGAGGAAATCTTTGCGGTAGGATAAGGACATGCAGGTGGTAAAACTGCTGGTGATGATGTCAGAGAAGTGGAAAGGTGGTGTGTCTCATTAGCAATGCTTACTATTAAAAATTAACATTCTTAAACTCCGTAGGTGTAAAAGCCATGTGTGTATCAGTGGTTTTGAGGGGGGTGCCTGGGCAGCCTCTGCCGGTGGGTGAGGACAGCAAAGGGGAGAGGGGCTTGGTGGGAAGGGGAAGGGGAGTGTTAATGAAGGAGAAGCACCTCCTTTGGTTTGCAGTTGTCTTTGGGATTAGTGTGAAAGTGTGTCTGGGCCCCTGCAACCCCCATTTTCTGACATTCACACCTTATAGAAGAGCGATGACAGAGAACAGCGATGAAGTGGGGATGCTCAGGGAAGGGCTCTGCTGGGAGCCAGTACCGGGTCACTGGTGAAAATAGACAGAAAATCACCACTGATAATCCACACCCAGGACCAGAGTGAATAAGAGCTCCTCATGTTCCCAGTGCAGTCCCAGGGTGAAAGACTAATAAATAGGAATTTCTTGTTTTTAATTACCATTAGCAGTAAGTGATTATACTTCTGTATGTCTCAGCTGTAAGAGCTGGGAATTTTGGATGCAATTTGGATATTTACATTTTAAAAGAGAAGCTGAGTAATTGGAATGGATGCAAAAAAAGACTCCAAAAATTACTGCTGGAGTGTGAAAATGCCTTAGAGAGGGTGAGACAGAAAACCCAGTTGGCTGAGTTTATCTATGGGAGTTGAGAATGTCTTGATTAGAGAGTGCACAAGTACCTTCACAGGGAGAAAATACTGAACACTGCAGCTTTCTGATGATAAAAAGAGCAACACCCCAAGAATCACTGACTGGCAGTGATTCAAACTGGAAAAAGGCACAAATTCTGAAGAGAGAATAGCCATGTGATTTAGGAACGTTTCTCCAAAAAACTGTGAACAGAACAATAGACGTTATGATAATTATGCAAATTGCTTTTTCATGGCTTTTGTTCTTCTGGAGGTGTGCTCAGAGGGAGGGATGCAGAGGACACTGGCAAGGATGTTGCAGGGAGGTTGGGTCAGGGTCACCCCTCTATTATGGGACCATCCCAGCACCCAGCGCTGCTGGAGCTGGGTGGGAGGTGGGAGCTCTCCCAGGGGCACCCGGCTGAGGATGTGACATCTTGTGGCTTTTTACCCCCTGCTAATCCCACCACCACCTTGGCAGGATCTGAGGTCTTGGGGGAGTTTTTACACCACGTGGCAGCCAAGTGCTTGCTAAGTTTAATGTTTCCATCCGATGAAGAAACACAAGTGTCTGCACACAAATCTCATTCCTGGGGGCAAACAGCAGGAATTGCCTTCCCCCTCCTCCACCCACCTGCCAAGGGCAGCACGAGCCTGTTCCCTGCTCTGGGCCCTGCAGAAGCACCTGCTGTTGCTGATGGGAGTCGTGGGAGCCTTTCTCTGAGCTGCAGCGAGTGACGGGGCCGGGAACCACATCTGCTGCAGAAAACGACCTGAGGGTGCAGGAGCTGGGGCTGCGCTACCCCAGGCTCCCCCAGTGGGGACATCCCAGAGGAGACGTGGTGGTCCCCAGGAGGCATTTCAGCTCTTCAGATCTTTGCCCGTGGATCTCCACACAGCAGCAGGAAACGAAACACAACGACCCTCAGAACCAGGGAAGTGTTTTGGACGCTGAACTAGCCCTGGAGAAGCCTCCTTCTCCACTGATGGTAGAGGGAGCCAGGGTTTTGCCTGTCATCTTACAAGTGTAGCTGTTTATGTGCATGATTAATATTTGTTCATGCCTGGAGCATGCAAACGTGATGACAACATTTATGTCACAATTGTATGCATTTAATAAGCATCTCATTTGAATTATTAGTTAATGTACAGATTCCCCAAAAGAATTTTTATGCTATAAGCCCCATAATTTATCTGAGTATAAGCTGCAAGTTCATAAATACAGCCTTAAGAAGATAGCTATTGCATAGCTGGTTTAACAAAATACCCTTTGTGTGTAAGATACATAGGCTTATTGGGAGAGGATTTAGCTACTGGGAGGAGGTCTTCTCCAAGTAAATTACATGCTTCTTATCTGCAGCAGGCGGGGGATGTCATTTCTTAGTTTGTGCTTCTTGTCAGTAGAAATCAGCTTGACCTGACTGTGCTGCCCGATTCGAGCGTTGCCTCAGCCTGTTGCTCAGGAGAGGCAGGTCTATAAACCACCTTTACAGGAATGGGGCTGGTGGGGACACGTGGATTGAGAGAGCCAGGGCAATGGTGCTGGGATGCAGGGCCTGCAGGGGACAGGCCAGGTTAGTGCTGGGATGCAGGGATGCAGGGCCTGCGGATGGGTGAGGCTGGAGCCGATGTGCAGAGAAGCCTTTTCCATTTGCTGTACCTTCTCCAGGTGTAACCATCTCTCCGGGGATCACTCTGCGGGGGCCGCTTTGTGTATGTACTTAATGGAAGATGGTGTGTAGCATCGGGCAGTGTGTGCACACACCCAACTGCAGAACACGTCTGCCAGCTGGGAAAGGCGCCGTGAACTGTGCCCGTATCGAGAGCACTTGCAGACTGTTGATCTGTTGCTGCCTGATGCTGCACAATGAATATGCAAGAGGAGCAATAAGGAGTACGATGGGAAGGAACGTAACCTCCCAGACACCCAGCAGCTGACACGGTGGATGTTTGAACTGCATCTGAATCAAGCCCTTGATTAAATCTTAGCAATGCCAAAAGCTCAAAGCAGCACTTGTAATGGAAGTTGCTCCCCCCCCCATATTGCTAAATTACCTATGACAATGTGCAGCGCATCCGTGTCACTACATCAGATTTGTAGGCACCAGAGTGTGGAGATGAGGCAATGAAGCCACAGGACAGTGTTGGTCAGACACAGCCTCTTGGCTTTGCTCACTGTTGTTGGGTGAGTTTTTAAAAAGTGTTTCCAAATCTGAGTAAAACTGATTCCAAATGTGCTCATTTGAAGGATACAAAAATCATGCCGGCACCAAGACTGTCTGACCTCTGTGCTGTACCTGACCAGACAACTAGTCCCACCTTAAAACCAGAAGTGCTATAAACAATAAAAAGGCCAAAGGCAAAGGTTTTAGTGCTTCCTTCCCACTAGCGTCCTTTCTTCCCGTGTACTTTAGGCTAAGGTAGGTGGGGGACTCCTCCGGCGCTGCGGCGCACTGCACCAGGGGTGCCTGGTAGGAGGTGGGTCGCTTGTCGGGGCTGTCGGGGCTGGAGCCGTCGGTGGGACGCTCCCCGATGTGGAGCAGCCTGTGCTCCTGCGCGTCCTGCTCCACGCTGAAGAGTTCATACTCCGTGTGGGGCAGCTTGATGCCCAGAGCCAGGCACCCGTTGGTGGGGGTTATGTCCTGCTCCACCCCCGCACTCCAGGAGCTTGTCAGCCCACAGCTCCCTGGTTCCGAGGAGTTCAGCATCGTCACTGTCACCGTGTCCATTGGCGTCACCCGAGCCTGTGTGACTCGGAAGGCCAGCTCCGTGCCGCCCCGCACTTTGGAGGAGGGGACGCCTGGGGTGTAGTGCCCGGACGCGTAGATGGTGAAGGTGGGCTGTTTGCAGAGCGGGTCGGAGTAATGGTAGTAATACCCTTCCCAGGTGTGGTTGCTGCTGTGGAACGTGAAGAAGCGGGTGAGGAAGAGCACGGCGGGTCGGACCTCACAGTGGGTGCTCACCCAGCTGCCCCCGAGCCGCATGGGCAGGGGGCTGCGGGCGGGCAGGATCGGGGGGTGGTGTTCGTCCGCTCTGTAAATGATCCCGCAGGCGGGGCAGGGATGCACGTGGTGCTGCAGGAGACAGAAAATGACGTTTTTGTAAACTGATGGGCAAAAAAACCCCTCTCAGAGTATTTTAAACGTGAAAGTCCCCTGTCTTGCAGCAGGGTGTTCCACTGCAGCGAGCTCGGCCTGAGATACCCCTGCAGCAGAATGAGGGAGATAAAACGCCACCGGGCTCTTTGCTGTGCTGGTGCCCTGGGTAGGACACGGGTCTGTGTCCCACAGGGCCAGCGCCAAGGACAGGCTGCGGGGTGGGGGTGAACAGGGCTGTCCCCCCACGACCTGCGCTGAGAACTGAGGGTGAGGATGAGGGTGCTGGGAGAGGTCAGATACACCACCGCCTTCCTGCACCCACCCAGAGCCATGGGATGGGAAACCTTAACGGTGGGGGGGCTCCTGTAGCTCTGCCACCCCGCACCCACAGCAGCGCGGCACGTCCTGCAGCCCCTGTCCCTGTCCCTGTCCTGTGGCCCTTGACCCTGTCGGCTGGACTGGCCACAGCACCCCGAGGGCAAGGACCTGCTGCCAAACCAGGACTTTGCTGGCGCCTGGTGCGGAGCCGGGGGTCGAAGGGCTCCCGCAGCCCGTCCGGCGGCAGGAGGGGCCTGTGCAGCTTCAGGACTTTATACCGCAGAGATCACAACTGATTTATTTTTCAATAACCAGGGTTTGAACACTATATCATTTTCTAGAACATGGGCTAATCTTTACTGAACTGTCGCTCGCAACAAGGTTAAATAACTCAGTTGTTAACCGTAGGGTGGGTAATTTACATGTGAGTTGATTGGAGTCAACTGTAATTTAGTCATTTTAAGCTTGCTTTACTGCTACTGTCACGGTAATGAGTGCTGACAGTACACAGTACATTATGGCTAAATAATCCCAGAAGTTGGCAAATGTATGTGCTCTCCTTAGACAGGAAATTCTTTGATAATGAAAGGTAATTTGGGAGAATGGGTTTCTTTAAAGCAGATATAAATTCAAGGGGAAAAAGAGTGATATTTTCATAAAGAGGGTTAAAAAATAAGTCCTAGCACAGCTGTGTAACCCTCACTAGCACAAGCAAATGGATGGTAGTTCAGGAAATAAAATTTTAAAAAAGAAAGAAAAATCCTGTGCCCAATAAAATTATCACTCTGGACATAGAGCCAAAAATCTTACTCGCTTAAACCAGCCGCGTGAAGTTATTTATAATGTATGGCAGCTTCTAATTATCGCCAAGTGGTGACATCATGTGCTGGTCCATCAGAGAGCTGTGAGCTGATTAATTACAGTGCTCTATTCAGAGAGTGAATTTCAGGATCTTTAGGTTTGGTTTTAAATTAACTTTTAAAAGTGTTTATGTTTACCATCTGGTTTTGCTCATATATATGGTTTTGGCCTGAGATAACACAAGTTTAACCAATTTGAGAATATCACTTTCGAGGGGGAAAGAGGTGTTGCTCTGTGTCTTCCAGGGTTCAGTTGGTGTAGTCTGGGGTGTGGGGAAATGCTGCCCCCAAAATCATGGGGTTTTTTTTTCCATTAATTCAATTCTATCTGGTCACGTTCAGAGACATTTTTTTCACCTGCTCCATCTCACAATGATTGATCAAATCATTTCTGACTGAGCCCCGGGGACCCGCACCCCACACCTCCCCGGGCACCCATCCTGGGACAGGAGGGCTCAGCGCGGCCTGTAGCAGCCCCGAATCCTTCCCACGCGGCAAAGCCCCCGGGGACCAACCGCACCAAGGCACGGTCCTTACCACAGCGCTCTGCATGGGCCGCTGGTAGCCGGTGGGCCGGTAGTGGAGCCGCTCGCCCCACTCGGTGTGGATGTCCCCCAGGTACAGCTCCTCCACCAGCCGGCTCCCGCTCTGCTGCGGCTGCGGCAGGGGCTGGAACCGCGTCTCCACCCGCACCAGGCTCAGCTCGTGCATGGTGAAGCCCAGGGGGGCCGTGCAGTCGCGCTCCCCCCTGGCGCTCAGCAGTTCGTAGAGGGCCCCGGGCACCCAGCTGCGGCCGGGAGGCAGGAACCCCCCGCAGCCGGCGACCGACGTCTGGTTGATCCAGGAGGTCACCTCCCGCATGGCCTTCTGGCTGTGGAAAACGATGCCCACTTTGTGGAGGTGGTAGTCAGCCTCGGTGGCCCCGCGGGTGATCCAGGAGGCCTGGCGGAGCCGGAGCTTGCCCTTGATGACCAGCGAGTAGGAGGGGTCGTGGCAGGAGGGGTCCCAGTAGTAGAACTGGTGGGCCTTGAAGAGGCGGTTGGCGTAGAAGAGGTAGGATCGGGTGAGGAACTCTGGTCCTGGCCGCACCTCACACCTCGGGGGGGAAAGGCAGATGTGAGCCCCCCGCAGCGCCCGGCCGGGGGTTTTCAGGGTGAACTCCTTCCCAGGGACACCCGGGGTGCGGGGGGAGAAGGGGGGACAGGGGTGGGAGCAGCACCGTGGGGAAGAGCCTCCTGCACCAGTGGCCACAGGTGGGTGATCCCAGGATCTGGGCATCTGCTGCCAAAACGTGCAGGATCCTGAGCTTTGGGCCCAATCTCGGGAGAAGAGGGGTGCGGGGGCGGATGAAGGCTGCGCCGGGT